>JADRCD010196665.1:0-16324 GCA_019843815.1 Montemys delectorum | reverse complement strand
TTAAAATTACTATTTAAATTTATGCAATTAAGTTGACAACATCAACAAGTGTTAGGAAAAATTCAGTCTTTAAATATATGGACTGTGACCTAGAGGGTTGGTAAGAGTGGTTATTACTATTTTAGGGGACACCTGTTCACTTCCTGGCATTAATAGTAGGTACCTAGCAACCTCCTGTTACTGCAGTTCTGAAGAAATCAATACCATCTTCTGTCCTTTATAGTCAGTTGTGTTCATATAATGCACTACTAAAGTCATTCAAGTAAACATATACATAAAAGTAAACTAAAAAAAATCCTTAATATTTGGGTGAGACATTATGATAACCTAGAGAAATTATTCTAACTCTCCAATCAAAATTTTATTTTACTGTGCCCAATAAGCTTATTAATTAATATTATCTAGTTATTATTGTCTAATTAACTGGTATTGTTAAGTTGTTAGTTAATAATAAGATAATTAATACTTTCATTTCTTCTCATATAAGAGTAATAAACATAAATTATATGGAACAAGTAGAAGATCTGAAGTGTATCAATCATATATATGTAATAACATAGACAAGTTAGGATTTTTATCTTTATAATGCTCCAACATCTATAAGATTAAGGATGAATTCTGAAAGAATTTATACTCTAAACTAGTAATTTTCTGACATTATCTTCCTCTGAACTTTCACACTGATCTGAGTTAATGGATTGATATTTTTATATTGTTCATATCCTCTGCCTTACTTTCAAAGGACACTTTTATTGATATAAATGTGTTTCTCCCTATCTTTAATTTGCTGCTTCCAATTTGCCATGCTCTAGCAAGTAGAGCACAGTTGAGATGAGAGTAAATATAGATTCTTCTAAGGATCTGTAAGAGTTTTCATTTGTATAGCTAAGGTTATTTCCTAGGTAACTGTGAGATGATTGACATATTTCTCTAATAGATGTTGAACATTTGCAAAAGCTTCAGTTTTTAATAAGATCTAACTGGAGCTAATCTCTACAAAAATCCTAATTTTTATTAGCTTTGGGGCATCTATTCCTTGTGGTTTACTAAACTCACAGTTTTTGATAGTTTCTCTCTATTTGGATTGTGTAGTCTCTTATGTTTGCACTGCAAATTATACTTTTTTTTTTTTTTTTTTTTTTTACAGAAAAGTGACCTTGATATTTTTCTGTCAGCTCAGTTGCAATTAAAAACACAGTGGGAATTATTTAAATTCATTGAACTACTTTAAAATTCATTCTTTACAAAGCTATTTGATGAATACAAAGTAAAATTATTGTTTTGGTAGTTGAATACATCAGGGAGATTTCATTGAAAGATTATAATAGACAGTAACTTACTCTTAAATGAAATTGAGCTAATACATTATGTCTAAGTTATACTTTTCAAAAGTAACTTTGTGAACTTTTAGCCTATTATTAGGAAGACTGTAATTTTGTTAACTACAGATTCTTGAATTTCAGCTGTAAAAACCAATGGTTTCAAAACAAAAAACTTAATCAGTATAACTGAAAGTTAATCATGATGTAAAATTCAGTATTAATGATCTTTCATCTTTTGTTTCATTAAGTGTTCTATAAATATCCCAAAACTAGCTGAAGGGAAGTCTCCATAAGTTGTATTAAACTAACACAAAAGCTTGTAAGTGATGCGGAAAAAATTTCCAGTAAATCATATGTAAGTTCAATGGTCAATGATTTATTAGCCATCTTCTTGAAATTTTATGTTAAAGTGATATATTGATGACTCATGCTTGATTTTAAAATATAATCATATGTATTTATTTCTTTGTGAGAAACAGTGGTTTTGCTTTCTTTCAGCGAATTATATCTATCAAATAATCTAAAACGAAACAATCTACAATCTCTTAACTAATTGTAAATGTTAATGTCCATTACTAAAAAGAAACTTCTCTATGACAATATTATGCAGTATGTATGGCTTAATGTAATGATGGCAAAATGATTTCCTTCTATGTACAAAATACATATTTAAACATTATGTAATAATTAAGACATGTACCATGAAAAATTGATTCTTCAAAATAAAAAAGGGAGAAAAATGGGAGTCTTATTGAGTCTTCATCTCCTATCAGAGACAAATTAATAGGAGCAAATACTTTGAGGTCCCCAATCCATACCAAAATCACATGGTCAAGTATGAAATTCCAAAAGAGCTAAGAGTTACTCACCCATGATAGTCATGTCAAAGGGGCCAAATGGGAAACTCTGTCTAGAAAACCCCATATGACTGTGAGTAGAGGCTCCCTATCTTGTGAAATGATAAATAAAACACTGAACATTCAAGAGGAGCATAGAAGAAAGAAAAAGAATATATAACTATCAAAAAGCAGAAGAAATTTACTGGTAGTTCAGGATGCCCCTTATGACTCTCTTTGTCATCTACCACAGGGTCCAACTAAGTCAAACAGTATCATGTTGGCAACTCACGTTGCAAAATGTAAAATATGTACGTCAGACAGAGACATATTATAGGGCATAGACATGAGGAAGTGTAGTGGAAGCCATGTTTTACATACTATCTGTTACCACTCTCTAGAGAATGGTGGGGTCAAATTTGGCAGGGTATGATGTCCAAGGAAATCTGGATATAAATCTGGCTCCCTATTTTGTTGACAAGGTTCTAGCCAAATAAGAGAATGAATTCATGGATTTCGTACATCAACAGTATCAATAGGGCAAGCAAGTGTGCATAATGATGGAAGTCACTGCCTTTCTACATGAACATCAAAAATAGCTGTTCAAAGAATGCTAGCTATAAAATAGGAGAAAACCAGCTAATGTTAATGCTTACACAATTTAGCTGTAGAAAGCACTAACCTTGTGACTGATATATAGCACAGTTGAGAGAACCCAAGTCCTACTTATTCAGCTAATATTACTGGTAATCATGATATGTTGCATTTTGCCTCCTGGAACATTCTTTTTTTGTCTCAGCATCATTCCATACTGCTGCATTCTATTAGGATACATTGAAAGACATATTGATGGGGTCAATTTGCTTTTCACTCATTGATCCTTAACAATTTTAGTTGAATATTAGCCAAAATCTCTGAATTCTCATTGCCTTTCCATTTCATTTTACATCAGAATAATCTATGTAATATTATCTGTGAATCATATTCTTTTCTTTTTACCTCATTGACCATCTGCCAATCCTCGGAGAATAAACTATAAATTGTATATGGTTTCTTCAATGGGAACATCCTGAGATGATGATTGGATCTCATGTTCAGTTGCTTATCACAGAGCTCAAGCAAGACTCACCAGCCCTGTAATTTTTCACTTTCATCCTCAGTTCAAAATGAATCATTGTGGGTAAGCCTAGCTTATATTTTTCAGTTTCAGAGATACATTTGTAGGTTTATTTTGCCCTTATAAAAATTTTACATGATCTTCACAAAGTGCTAAGGCTAGGAAGAGCCTCTGCTCTACATGTTCAGTTTCTTCCTCTGACAGCATAAGAAAATATCTTTATAACTCACTCTATGGTTTGGAAATGCACCTAGCAGTTTCTTGTATTTCATTATCAATGATTTATATGAAAACTTGAAGGTCACATTTTCAGTTTTTTCTCTTTATGTATAATAAGAAATTCATGCTTTTCATCATCAAGTCAAACACCTATACACCTAGTATATAAATGTTCTCTTTGTGTGTGATTAAAAACTATAGATAGCATTAATACTAATGTAAAGATATTCCTTACATATATTAACACTATCTAGATGATCCATAAACAGAATTTTGAAATTATTCAACAGACTAATCTAAGCATTTATGAGTAGTTATAAAATCTCTTTTTTCATTTTCATTATCTACCACCATACAGCTAATTAAAATCAGGTTGATTAAATAAGATCATTACTTACAATATATCTTTATTTTTATTTATACTTCTAATTTCTTTCTAAATTCTCATTTTCTTATAGGCAACAAGGAGAATAATATTTTCCTAGCTTTTCTAACATATTGAACATTGATGTTAGATTTGATTATTATACAAATTGTAATAATTTAAACATAAATATTTATAATATTCAAGTAAAAAAGAGGTCATTTTACATTTTAATTGGTTGATAATTATATTTGATGGAATAGGCCTCTAGTATCCAAATAAAATTGGGGTATGTTATTGAAGAATCTGTTACTGCCAATATGTAGTAGTGTGGAGGTTTTGTCTGTTGCTATGTATTATAATGCTAAATATTGGGTCCCAAGATCTGGTTGTCTTAGGGACAAGGGTATCTACACATACAACAAATGATGCAACCTTGCTTCTTAATTTAGAACTCTTGGTTGAATAAAGATGCCTACAGCTTATAATTGGGCAGAAAAGAGATCGATGGGGCTTTGATTCCAGGGCTTGGGTACCTGAAGAGGAACCAGGACAGGGAGAAGAGCACGGAGAGAGGAAAGGACACAAAGTGATAGGTAAATCATGAGAACATGGCCAGGTGGGCTGGCCAGTTGAGCAGCCCAGGCAAAATGTGGCAAATTATATCATAGAGGGAAGTATACAAAATAGTTTGGAGGGTTGATATCTGCACAGTCTTAATGCTTTAAGGATTCTTATAAATATAAATGTTTTGTGTGTTTTATTTGGGAACTGAATGATCTAAGGTGGGGAAGAAACCCCCATTAATTTTTACAGCATAATAGAATATACCTATCTTTTCATATATATAAACTATTATCACCACTATTATCACTGTGGAATAATAAATTTTGGGTTGATTTAGGACTTATCACTCATTGTTTGTATATAATTGTTTATAAAATGTCCTATCTCATATATAAAATATTAATTTGCTCCATCTTGGAAAGGCTGTACTCTAACAATATTAATCATGAGTATATTATATCTTCAAAGACATATTATGCTGACATTTGTTCACATTAGTCATTTATTGTTTTATTAAAATTAAGGAAAATTTTTTGCATTTCTTTTTTATTGGATATTTTCTTTACTTACATTTCAAATGTTTACCTCTTTCCCAGTCCCTCCTCCACTGGAAACTCCCTACCCTATCCCCCTCACCCTGGTTCTATGAGGGTGTTCCCTAACCCACCCATCCACTCCCACCTCCCCGCCCTCAAATTCCCCTATACTGGGGCATCAGGCCTTCACAGGACCAAGGGCCTCTCCTTCCATTGATGTCTGACAAGACCATCCTCTGCTACATATGTGGCTGGAACCATGGGTTTCTCCATATATATTCTTGGTTGGTGGTTTAGTCCCCAGGAGCTCTGGGGGTATGATTGGCTGATATTGTTGTTCTTCCTATGGGGTTGCAAAGCCCTTCAGCTCCTTCAGTCCTTTCTCTAACTTCTCCATTGAGGACACTGTGCTCATTCCAGTAGCTGGCTGAGAGCATCCATCTCTGTATTTGTCAGACTCTGACAGAGCCTCTCAGGAGACAGCTATATCAGGCTCCCTTTCAGCATCCCGTCTTGGCATCCTCAATAGTATCTGGGTTTAGCGACTGTATGTGAGATGGATCCTCAGGTGGGGCAGTCTCTGGATGGCCTTTCCTTTAGTCTCTGCTCTACCCTTTGCCTGCATATTTGCCCCCATGAGTATTTTGTTTCCTTTTAAGAAGGACTGAAGCACCCATACTGTTATTTTTGTTGTTAGAGGTGGAACAATGTTTGTGTGGCTATCTTCTTTTAGGTTTTTTGAAGGATTACTTTCTTGTTTTTTCTAGAGTGTAGTTTCCCTCCTTGTGTTGGTGTTTTCCATCTATTATCCTTTGTAGAGTGCCAGCTCCTTGATGTCAGGTTCAGACAGGTCCAGGTGAGAGGAGAGAGGTCTCCTTCCCACTGTGGTCTCTTGGATTCCTAGCAGGATGGTGAGTGTAGATGGCCCAAAAGAAACACACCAAGCTGGGAGTCTTGTTGAAACAGGAACTCAACTTTATGGCATCAGCATGTTGCTTATATAACTTCGGAACATAGAGAGGGGAATTCTTGGTGGGGTAAGATGCCGTAGGAGACAGGGAAGGGTGATCGATGGCACGAAGTGGCTGACAGGGCCAATGGCAAAGCTCTATACCATCAAAGGCAGAGCAGATGCAGGGTCAAACAAGTCTTGCCGAGTCATCCCCAATACAGAAGTGATGAGACAGGTCTCAAAACAATAGCCAGGCTTAGGCTCTTCCACAAGGCCAGCTCGAGGCAGGCTCAGGTTTGTCTTAAGGCCCAAACCTGGGCCAAAATGAAACCCAACAATAACGCTAGATTAGTGGAAAGATATTGTGTAAATTTGTTTTTGTCATGGAATATCTTGGTTTCTTCACCTATATTGAGAGTTTTGCTGGGTATAGTAGCCTGGGCTGACATTTGTGTTCTCTCAGGGTCTATATGACATCTGCCCAGGATCTTCTAGCTTTCATAGTCTCTGGTGAGATGTCTGGTTGTAATTTTGATAAATCTGCCTTTATCTATTACTTGGCCTTTTTCTCTTAGTGCTTTAAACATTCTTTCTTTGTTTAATGCATTGTTTTTATTTCCATTTTATTGACATTTTTTGAATTTTGCATTCTGTACTCAAATCTCACTGATTACTTTTATCTCCAGTTCTGTTTCTCATCATAGTGCTCCAATAATTCCCTTCTTCTGCTTTCCTATCTCTCCACCACACACTCATACATTGTAGTGTCTCCCATTGTGAGTGGGCAACATGGCTGGCAGTCCACTGGTACCTTCAGTCTGGGCAGTGCCCCTGCTACGTTATTATTAAGTGGATAGCTTTTTGTTAGCTACCTTGGAAAGTAAATGATTTTTTCCAGTTCTACCAAACTATGAAAATAAAAGTTAGAAATTTTTACATGTAACACTTTTGATATTTTGACCCAATTATATAATTCCAAAAGTGCAACCAAATTAAAAGATGCTAGTATTTACAAGCTTTAAATGATATATGAAGCAGATTGTATTTAATTTTGTTGTAGCTTATTAGTAATTATATATTTAAAGTAAAATAAAATAAGTAACTTGTAATTTAAAAAATTTAAAACAAATAACTTATTTTTATTTAATTCAGTTGCTTTATCCAGGATCAGTTCTAGGACCTAGTCAGAAATTTAAGGTGATATCACTACTTTGGAGAAGATACAATTTAGAAGTTTTTAAGAAAGTGCAGCCTAGAGAAAAATATCAATTTCATTTAACAAAGTGATTTAGATGCTTGATACTTACTACAAAATTGTAACAAGGAACACACACATATCCTACTTTTCAGTATCATTTCTTAAGTTATTAAAGTAGCCACTTTCTGTATTGAGTATATTGTAATCTGAAAAATTTACCCAGTGTGGCATAAGGGTTTCAGAAAGGCAGCAAATACAATGTAATCTAGCATATAATTATTCTCTATTTTATAATTACATAATTTACATTGCATAATGGAAATTTCACTTAGTAGAAAAGTATAGTTTATGATATTATTCCAGATCATTCTTCATTAGGCAACAGAGTTATCATATTCCAATAAAGATTTCTATTTTGTTTTGTATATCGTTAACATGATATATTATAACATACATAGTATTGAATATTTAAATAAAAATAAAAATATGAATCAAATAACATAGTTAAATATACTTACCATACCATTGGATAATGGAATTTACTATTTCTTATCTTTCAACAATAGCCAATTTTGTAGTCTTAAACTCCACTTATATGATGATTAATGACATCAACTATTTCTATTATAGGTTTTTGCTAGTTTTTGTCTTATATAAGAAATACATCATTTTTAAAACTTATAACACTTATGTGTCAAAAATTATCTTTCTGAAATTGAGAGTCATAGAGGACATCATCCTGTAGCCATTCTACCTTTATTTTAAATATATTAATTTCATTAATTCTCATTGCCATTTAGAGATGAAATGTCTTCACAGGCTCCTGGGTTTAAGTGCTTGATTAGCAGATAGTGGCACTGCTCTACAAGGCTTATGTAGCAGTTTCATCTGTCAATGACACCTTCCTTCTTGGAGGTAACTTTGTTAAGTCACAGGATGTTAACTGGGAGGAACTAGAGTATGTTACTCCACACTCTATGGGAACATAAATTAACCCATCCCACAAGGAAGCTGGTTAAGCTTACAATGTAAACAACTCGATTGCTTCAGAAACTATCTGAAACTTACATTATTTGCCTGATTGTTCCTTCTCTAAAAATATATAAACAGGGAAAATTATTGAGAGTCACTGCCATGCCCACTCATCTACTCCAGTTAAATCCATAATATCAGGGATAAAAGCCTGATTAAGGATAAAAGGCATTAAGGATCCAAAAGGAGTTCTGTGCCTCCTGGATATTCAGACAGTCGTTGGTATCTCCTAACTCAGACATGTTCCAGATTAGTCTTTCCAATCGTCAACACGCCCTCTTATTTAGGCATAAAAGGTACCCCAAGAAATGATTCCTTAATGGCTAAACTTAAGATTAGGCATTGTCTCCTGACCAGCACAATGTTCCAAAATATCCTAATTTAATTCCAAGCTGTCCTTAGCTTGGAATTTCTCTCAAGGAATCTGCCTTATCAGACAGGTTGTCCTCAGAGTTAGCAACAGAGGTCAAGCACTTTTCTTAGGGCAATCCCACAGAAGACATAACTCTTTTACATACTAGAGTGTAATTGAAGGGCTTCCCTCACTCAAGGACATTAGCTAGAACTGTTTGTTAGATCGGAACTTCCTGGTGCTTGCCTCCAGCAAGATCCAGAGAATTAGCAGGAACTGTTAGATTGGAACTTCCTAGTATTTGTCTCCAGCAGAACCAGAGAATTAGCATAGGAATACCAAAATAGCCCCAGCAGGGAGGGCACCACTGCTCTTCTGCCTGCTTCACACCTGGATACCTCATCCTATCCACCTTGATGTGGTGGTCACTTGCCTATGTGACCTCAGTCTTGCGCCCTGATCCTATTGACCTTGCTGTAACCTCGCCTGCCTACATGACTCTTGTCATCTGCTCTGCTTGCTGTATGCTATTTAAGCCTGTATTTCACCTCGTACAAATACATTCAGATTCAGCACACTCTGTGTCGAGTCTGTCTGTCATCCGCCGAACTTATTGCCCCCCTGACCAGAACTCTCATCCAGCGGAAATTGGGGTCCCAGCAACCATCAGAGAAGCTGAAGTGTTAAAAAAGGCATATAGCAGCTAAAATTGCTTGAAGATGCTCTGATCAACTAAGCTAGTTGGAAAGAACATACTCTAACTAGCTAATATGCCTGACAGTTGGACTGGGTGTACTACATTCCATGATTATATTTTCTTTTTTCTTTTTTCTTTTTTTTTTCACAATTCTCAAACTTTATAACACAAGTACTTTTTTCTTTCCTTTTTTTTTTTTTTTACTTATTCACTTTACATCCCACCCACCGACCCCTCTTTTGGTCACCTCCTCCCACAATCCTTCCCCCATCTCTTCTCCCCTTCACCTTCCTACTGGGTATCCCTTTACCCTGACATGTCAAGTCTCTGTGAGGCTAGACACATCCTCTCTCACTGCAGCCAGACAAGGCAGCCTAGGTAAAAGAACATATGCCATGTTCAGGCAAGAGCTTTTGGGATAGCTCCTGCTTCAGTGGTTCAGGACCCACATGAAGACTAAGCTGCTCATCTGCTACTTATGTGCAAGGAAACCTAGGTCCAGCCTGTGTATGTTCTTTGGTCCGTGATTCAGTCTCTGAGAGTCCAAAGGGTCTAGGTGAGTTGACATTGTTGGCCTTCCCATGGAATTCTTATTTCCTTAGAGGCAGCAATCCTACCTCTTGTTCTTCCATCAGAGTCCCCAAGCAACATCCCCTGTTTGGCTATGGGTGTCTGCGTCTGTATGAGTCATCTGCTGGCTGGAGCCTCTAAGATAACAGTCATGCTAGAGTCCTGTCTGTAAGCATAATAGAATATCAATAATAGTATTAGGGATTGGTGCTTGCCCATGGAATAGTTGGGCTGCTTACTGGTTTGCCATTCCCTCAGTCTCTGCTCCATCACCCATCCCTGAATTTCTAAAAGACTGGATAAACTTGGAGTCAAAAGTTTTGTGAGGGGATAGGTCTCCCTATCACTCCACTGGGGTTCCGGTTTGGCTCCAGTATTTTCCCTGACCTTTAATACATGCTAAGATGTTTGTTTGTTTAGGAATTTTGGTGTTTGTTTTGTATTGAATTGCTTTGCATATATGTGATCCTTCTGTCTCTGAATCATTTTTGCTCCAGCCCCTCAGTCACATATCTCTTAACTAGCTCTACAAAATGACACTGATTTAGCAAACCAACAAACAGCCCAACTTGAGACCTATTCCATGGGCAAGCACCAAACCATAATACTATTAATGATACTCTGTTATGCTTACAGACAGGAGCCTAATATGACTGTTATCTTAGAGGCTCCACCCACCAGATGACTCAGACACAGACACCCATAGCCAAGCAGTGGTTGAAGCTTGGGGACTCTTATGGAAAAACAAGAGGTAGGATTGGTTGGACTGGTAGTATCCTTAGTTCAGTCTTTCACCGTTTTCCTATCTGGGATGAGTAGATGTTGCTGTGAGAAAGCTATACCAATGCAAGTCACAGAAGACGTGCTTATCTGAATTTATGGTTCCAAGGAATAGCAGACTTGGTATCCAAGGAAAGAAACTGAGAGCTTAATATTGCATCACAAGCACAAAGCAGGAAGAGCAAACTGGATATAAGCAAGGTTTTTTAATCTTACAGCCAGCCCTCTAGTTGTTAGGTCACCAACGAGATGGGTATTCAAATTGGCTGTGTGGATGACAACAACTCAATAGTCACCTAAACTTGGTTGCTGTGGAAATCAGAAGCCTGAAAGACTCTTCTGAAGCCCAAAAGGACTGGCTACCTGAATCCTACTAATTGAGACTGTCTGCACAGAAACTGTCCCAGTCTCCCTAACCTCAAAACATATTGTTCTAGCTTTCGAACTCTCCTACCATATATCCATGCAAAGGAAACAAGTTATGTTGGTGACTGTTTTTCTCCATTATTTGAGTCAGCGGGGAGGTTTGTTGTTTGTTTGTTTCTCTGTCTTTAAAGGTTTCTTGCTGTCTCTACTTACACATGTGATATACTGTCTGCAGCAAAACTTTAAGGCCTAAATCCCTCTCTAATAATGTCAACAATTGGGAACCAAGTTTTCAAAATTCTGAGACTACTCTAGATATTTCTCATTCAAGAAACACAGCATTTCTTGCCTTCTGATATAGGGAGGAACCTGCAAAGTTGAAGATCAAAATGCTGTGGTGTGAGTTTAATATCCCCTATACAATGATTTGCTTGAACAATTTGTTCCGACATGGCAATAGCATTGCTTGAAGTAGATGGGGAATCCTTAAGAGGTAAGAGTGTTAGAAGTAGGTCCCTGAGAATGAGCTTATTCATTACATCTAAACATCAGTTTAAGCTGTGATATCTATTAACTCACAATTAACCACAACAACAGAGTATTGAGGCTGGATGTCAAACTTCTGTCAGGAAACTTTGAGGTCAAATTTCCTCATGGCTTGAGTAGTTTTTTTTTTTCCTTAGATAATTTTGACACAACATGAAGAAAAAAATTCAATATAATTCTTAGGGCATTTTTCAACTTTATTCACTTTAATTTTAATGATTATATTTCTACATATAGAATTTTTCATATATAAATTGATATTGTTGCTTCAAAATAAACTGGACTGCATTGGCTACTTTTTTTGATCAACATGACAAAAGCTAGAATCATTTGTGAAGAGAGATTCTCAATTGAGAAAATGTCTCCATAGAGGAGCCTACAGGCAAGTCTATCAGATGTTTTCTTTCTTTCCTGATTGATTAATTGATTGATTGATTGATTGATTGATTGATTGACTGATGGAAGAGGTTTAAGCTCCATATGGGCAGTGTTATCCTTGGGAATTTGATTCTGAATGGTATAAGAAAGCAAACCAAACAGGCTACTATAATAAGTGAGTTAGCTGTGCTCCTCAGTGGCCTTTCTTCCTATTCCAGCTTCTTAGTTCCACCATGATTTCCTGTCCCTGCTTCCCTTAGTGATGGAGTGTGATGTAAGATTTATAAGAGAAAACAAACCTTTTCTTTTCCAAATTCTGTATGCTCCTGGTGTTCTAGCACAGTTATAAAGAAAAAAAATCCAAGACATGAAATCAGGTGTTCAACATATTCCAAATTTTTGAATTGGTTTTAAATTGGATTTTATTATTTTATTAACTACTTGGCATCATTTTCAAAAGCTTTTGACAACTTGACACTCTTTAACTGTTAATTATTTCCAATATTTGAACTGGTTTTATATCTCCTGACACTGTAATGAATATGTAAGTATTCTTCTTTGTACAAGCTGATTGAACATTTAAACATACATTACTTAAAGTTATGTTCAATTACTTTATTCTTGATGAATCTCTACTCATGAAAACATGCTCTTTGTTAAAGACAACTGACAACAGTTTAAATATTTACTATGGTTACTGCAATTTCAACCTGCAGATTACAAAAATAAAATCATGAACTTTTTGATGTGGTGTCATTCATATGCAGAGGAAATATAGTGTGTGAACATCAAAAAGACTCTCATTCTATAGAATATTTATGATGTTAAATATACATGCAAACACTTGTAAATGTCTCCTGAAGGCACTGGGTTTCATTCATTCCCTTGATTATGAGGTGGCTCTGAGATTATTTTATTCTTTACTCCTGAAACTCCATTATCAATATGTGTGCATGTGTGCATACTTACTCTTTTGCATCACACTGCACTGAAACTTTTTTCTCATCTCTGAAGATCAAATATTTTGCCACTCACATTCAGAGATTCAGTATTTAAATTCCCCTTACATGTTTTATGATCTAAATTTAGAAAAAACTTGCTTTGATGAAATGTAGATAGTAACCATTATTTTGCATAGGGCAATGGGTTTATTCTGTTGGAGTCAATTTTAGGCAACTTTTACTTTCCTCTAGTATTGTGTTCATTATACTAAATTATTATATTACCTTCATTCATATGTTTTGTTTTTTTTCTCTGTTGTACTAAGAACTACTTAATGATTGGGAACATTTGTGTTGCTCATTGGATCCAGTTTTTAACAGGTTATCAGTTATATATTCATGTTTTTGTTATGAGTCAACAATAGTGAGTCAATAATTTAGCAGATATAACTTAATTGTTATATTTTGACTTTGAAGAATATATGGAGTGTATTCTTTCCATACTTTGTGGTTAAGATAAGCTATCTAATAAGTGGTTAAGTTTTCCAATATATCCTTAGACTATAGTAAGTTAGGTTATGAAGTAGACTGATATCAGTTAGTAAGGAAATACTGTGATTACAGTGGAAGCCAGCTGCTCAGACAGTTGGCCTTATATGAGTCTATGTCCATATGCTGGACCTGATTTAGACACTCCAGTCAAGAAGAGGCTCACTGATGATTGTAGCTTCATCAGTCCTGGGGCATGCTAAGCAGCCTGCATGAGAAAACAGCAGGAACAGTCTACATCAAGGGAATGGAAAGTGCAAATGCTTGAGGCAGAAGAGAGTCTGATGTAGTGTAGTACTCATGGGAAGAGATAAAACAGACTAAAATATCATAAACATTTAAGCTGGCTTAGGCAATTCATGAGATGAAATGTGTGGATAAATCAGAAGTAAGCTCATTCAAAAACTGTAAGTGAGGGAGTTTAGATTCAAACAAAATTAAACATCAGACAGAGAATTTTTATTTAAAAAGTGATTTTATATGATGTGGTATTTCAAACTTAGCTCCCTGCATTCCATATCTGACTACAAGGGGCTAAATATTTTCTGTTGAAGACGAGACTATTTGAGAATGTTCTATGCTAGACAAAGAGGAAAGAATTTACATGAAGATGGAGAAATGAAACTTGAACAAACCAATCTATTTGAAACACCATTTATAGGTAGAAATGACTAGAATTCAGTCAAACTTAATTGCTTCTTTTGTTCTCTAAAAACCCTGAGTTCTTTAAGAGAATTAACGATTTCTAAAATATTAGTATCTTTTGTGTGTAACAGACTGACCAAAGCAATTTGTTTTGTTTATTTAAGAAAATGAAGTTTCTTGTAAATAGTAAATCTTAGGACTTGCCTATAAAGTTATGTCACAGATCCTCCAAGCATACTTTGATTTTTCATTTTTATTTCCCAATAATTGTACCTCATATTTTCTTTCATGTACACTAACAAATCTAATTTAGTTGCAATAGGAAAGTATAAGTAGATTCTAAGTTTCTGTTATGTACTGTTTAAAGGAAAAATAAGTAAATAAAATGCTTAGGAAGCACAAATAATTACAAAATCTGAGTACAAGTATTTATTTACCTTTAATATTAAAGCTGACATATTTAAAACAAAATAGCTGGTAAGAAAGAGCTGGATTGCTATCTAAAATAAGCAAATAACAAATGCAAACAGATAAACAAACAAAAATGAAAGGCCTTACCAAATTAGTTACTTGCATATACAAACCCCAGATTGAGGAGCACAAAGACCTTCTGATTCTTGAATATACATCAGAAATTAAGATTTCACATTTAAATTTCAATGCTAATTTTACTCAGGGAACCAGAAATAAAAATGAAGCTCTCTTGTACGGACAAAAGTTTCACAAAAGATTCAGCTGTCAAATTTATTTATGAATTTTCTTTCACAGGTCCTATTAATAAATATTGAAAACAACGTACAAATATAGCAGATGCTATTCTCCATGCAGACTAAGAACACCATACTGTTCTCTTCTGGTGGAGGATACAAGGCTCATGCATCTGTCTAAACAACACTATAGCTAAAATATGCACTAGTCTCTAAACATCACTAGGGTTCAAGATTCTGCTATGTGATTTCAACCTTTAGCACTGTGCATGTTCCTAGATATCACTGTTACTTGCATCTTCCAGACCATTATAACCTGTCAATGGTGTCCTTATTTTCCTCCACCTGAGTGAGGTTTTCAGTTGAAAGGAATCAACTTTCTTCTTTTTTTGTATTCTAAGCTAGTACATATAAGTTGGTAATGAAATCAGATTAAGAGTATAAAGTACTTGTATACACATTTTGCCAGTAACAATATCTCTCTAGTTGGACTTAAGATCCATTCAAGAATTGAGAGACCATGCCTGGTATGGGGGACCTAGCTAACTACTCACTGCTACTGAAATTATGGTTATTGGAGGGTAATCTACATTCACTGCTTTATTCAACCAACACAAACCCTAACAACAATCTGATCATGTGTACTTCTACCAACAGATTAAGAAGTCTTCACCCACCAGGCAGTGGTGGCGCACGCCTTTAATCCCAGCGCTTGGGAGGCAGAGGCAGGCGGATTTCTGAGTTCGAGGCCAGCCTGGTCTACAGAGTGAGTTCCAGGACAGCCAGGGCTACACAGAGAAACCCTCCTTGTCTTGAAAAAAACAAAAAAAGAAGTCTTCACCCTACGTAACGGAAACATCTCTTTCAACAGACAGGAAACACTAAAGAAAGAGATAACCAATCAAAGTTAGTTCCGAATGGATAAATCTACAAAACACCCTTAAACTTAAGGCTCAGAAAACAGAACAAAAGGGAGGTGGGAAGATTGTGAAAGCTAGAGGATCAGGTAGTTTGTTCCAAAATTGTGTCTAGTAACATAAGAAGCTAAATACAGAAAGTCGCACAAATATCACTGGACAAATGTGAGCTAAAAAGGGACAACACAAACTGACATGCTAATGTAGGCAAGGAAAAAAATCTATAAGGCATTAGCCATATACAGACAAGTACAGGCAACTGAGGAATGCTGGGAGTGGGAAAAAAGAGTACTCTAGGAAAAAGTACACCAATTGGTTATCCAAAACCAAATGGCCATCCCTGAAAACATACAGACAAGGAATATTATATGGACCTCAGAGGTTATATTTAGGAATATATAAAGAGGTCACAAATTTGAAAGAGAGCAAAGATGCATAAATGGCAAGGGACAGTAGGGGGAGACGTAATTATATTATAATCTCAATATTTAAATGTTTATGAAAAAGAAAAACATTGTCATGTATTCATACTGAAAAGAAATGGTACTCCCTTGCTTGTAGCATGGCTAGGAGCATATCTTTGAAAGGGGAAGTATAGGATATGTTCACAAGTATCATATGTAGAGAATTTCAATACTCTTCAATACAAAAGCTATATTTTGAATATACTGGTTTTAGATATATCTAATTAAAATTCTAGCCTAAGATAATTTTCCCCAAACCATTTTTTTTT
>JADRCD010196664.1:381-17466 GCA_019843815.1 Montemys delectorum | reverse complement strand
TTCTAATATGTCTAAAATTGTTCAAGTATTTTAGGCAAAGATCAGAATTGATAGAGCAAACATTACAAATTATCCTTTTTTTGGTGTCTGCCTTTTTATTTGTATTTTTGTTGCTGTGTCTGCTCTAATGAGAATATAATGCAAATAAATAGATGTGTATCTTTCTATACCAAGGAATGTGACATGAGCAAACCTGGCATGGAATTGAGTCAGCAGTGTAGTCATATATATTAGTACATGTCTTAGTCAGGGTTTCTATTCTTGCACAAACATCATGACCAAGAAGCAAGTTGGGGAGGAAAGGGTTTATTCAGCTTACTTCCACATGGCTGTTGATCACCAGAGGAAGTCAGGACTGGAACTCAAGCAGGTCAGGAAGCAGAAGCTGATGCAGAGGCCATGGAGGGATGTTCCTTACTGGCTTGCCTCCCCTGGCTTGCTCAGCCTGCTCTCTTATAGAACTTAAGACTTCCAGCCCAGGGATGGCACCACCCACAAGGGGCCCTACCCCCTTATTCACTAATTGAGAAAATGCCCCACAGCTGGATCTCATGGAGGCACTTTCCCAACTGAAACTCCCTTCTCTGTGATAACTGCAGCCTGTGTCAAGTTGACACACAAAACTAACCAGTACAGTACAAATACAAAATTCATTATTTTTTCAAAAAGTGTTTAATATCATGTTACTTTCTAATCACTCATTTTTATTTCCTCTGACATTGCCTCTTGTGGTCTCTCACTGAATTTATATTTTAATATATTGCTGTTAATTTTATTCATAAAAATCTCAATCAAAAATATCTTTAAAAATTACCTTTAATATCTTTAAAATATATCTTTAAAAAATGAGCTTAAAAAATTCAAGCTGATTCATTAATTATTATAAACTCAAATCATTTCACCCTTTATTTTCTTCACATTTCTCCATTTGCTTTGAGAGATATTTACTGTTTTCTATTACCTGTGAGTATCACTTTTGTAGTCTCATACTTCTCTCTTTTCTCAGTCTTTCTATGTGATCCTAGATTTCCATGAACTGGAGAGTTAATGATCTGCTTAAATAAGTATCCAAACTATTGTTCTATTTAAATTTGCCATTTGAAATTTGAATAAATATACTAAATTATACCAGCCAATAACATAACTAAAGTTTTATGTAGCTTTTTAAAGACTGTACCTTTTGACAAAAATTACTATTGTTTATTTATTTATTTTTCCTTTCCTAAAGCAAAATTCAAGATTTTCGTGTTTCCACTATTTACATCACAAATTTGATCACAAAATCTCATCAAAATTTCTTTACAATTTACCTTGTAACTGTCAGACAGAAGCAATAAAATTTAGTTCATCTAACTTTTGTTGTCTTTATTTATGACATAGATAACTTTGAAACCAACGTAAATTGATTAATTTTGGAATAGCATTTTGTAATCTTCCTGGTAATGACCCTATTAGTATTGATAAGCAAGTACAAATCAGGTACTGAAATTTTTCATTGCAGAAATAAAGATATTTTGAACATCCTTCGAATACTAACGTGAAGATTATGAACTGTAAAAGAGTCAACAAAAAGATTTTTTTAAATTATAATTGGGAACAATTATATCCTTAATAACTTGGAGTCAAATTCAATAACAACACACAAAATTAATATTGCAGGAAAACCTAGACTAAATTATAATCATTATACGTGGTAGAATGTTATGCATATATCCTAACGAAGATATACTATGCAAATAAAATTTAATTTTGATTATACTTTATCTTTCTATCTATGGATATATATATGTTTTCATATCTATGTATAGAAAGATATAAAGCATATATTCATATGTATATTCTTTACTGCTTTTAAGCCTTCTTTCAAACTATATGATATGTTTGAAATAGTGTACAATCTTTCTGTATATTACAAAAATTAGACCTATATACTTTTCTATTGCCACACTTTATAGAATTCCAAGGATTGACAAACTTATGGATAAAGAAAACACAGCTATTGGACTTTTAGGCTTTGTTTGTAATGGCTGGAAATTGAAAATGATTACAGAGTCTCTTGATTTCTTAATAAACTGCATTAAAACTGAATTAGCACACAATGAATGATTTCTCTGAGCAAAGACCTGAGATGAAGTTCCATGGAATATCTATCACATTCTTTCATGAACAAACTAATATTTGTTTTTCAAACTAATATTTTATGTGCTAATATTTAAAGGCATTTAACTTATTCTATATCATGGAGGCATTAACATTAAAGAATTGGCTAATTGCACCAGAACTCAAGCCTGAAACAAGGCAATTATAAAAAGCATTCCTCAGCAAAGCGTATCACAACTTTCTTTTGCACAAAACTCCAGATGTAGCTTCAGTACAACCGTTAGGTCTATTTTTACAATCTCCAAAGAGTGCCCACAGCTTGATAAATGTGTCTCTAAACAGACTTGTGCAGAAAAAGAGAAATAACTCTTGTTTACAACCTAAGCACTGAAACAGTGCAGAAGAATGCCCTGTTTTTTTTTTCTCAGCTGGTAACTCGTCTGAGGAGCTTCATATGCTCTAACAGACCAGATCCTTCCTGTAAAGCCAATAATGAGAGATAGCTACCCCATCTCTCCACTCTTGTCTTTTGCCATCCTCAAACTCTTCCCTAGGTCAATAAAAATAAGAAAAAGAAATAAAATATGTATAAATGGGAGAGGAAGCTATTAAATATAGCTATTTATATCTAGTAGAATCTTAAGCCTGTTAGAACTGAAATGCTCTCTGAAATGTAGCAGGGAATGAAGTTAACAGGAAAAAACCAGTAGCTTTCCTATATACCTATACCTATGTTCAGTGTTTAAGAAAGGAATGATTAAAATGCCACTGTTTACAACAGTTTGAAAATAAAAATAAATAAATATAGAAATGGTGCTAAAAAGAAAATTTTAAGAAGTGCTCTGTAATAAGCAATATTAAGTCAACAAATACTAGCAGACAAATACAACAGGAAATGGTAAGCATCCCCCATACTTATTATTTGCCGAATTAATGTTACATAATCAGCAGTCAAGTGTAACTCGTACATTGACTGCAACAATCATCAAAATTCCTACAATATACCAGTAATTGCTGTGGTTCATAGGTGTTGCCGATTGTAGGAACGTCTAACTGTGTTCCTCCCTTGGCAACTTACACAGTATTTTCTGGGACTATGCGAACTAGACTTCAGGAAAGATGTTCTCAGGCAGACTCATCTTGAATTATCAGTATCCTGTATCCTAAGTGTGTGGTAATTTCAGCAATAGAGAACCACAAACAATCTCTGAAGGACAGTGAAGGGATACATTGATTATCTGTATTACTTTAGGAGGACTAACCTTAGTATACCTCCTGCATCATAGCTCAGGGAACATCTCAGAATAGGGACTAGAAAGATTGTAAGAGCCAGAATACAAGCTGTGAAACCATTTATTCTAGATATAGGTAGACAAAGACGATCAGAACAAGGTTTTCATAAATGGACATGTGAAGTGAATTGTGAAACCATCCATCTGAGAAATAGCTGGATAAAGAACACTAGAACAAGGATATCATCAATGGACACATGATCAAAGAAGTGAGATAATTTCATAGGAGATAATTTTCTCCACTAGATACAGATTAGAGGCAATTAATGATTGATTACTGGGGGAGAATTAACTTCTCCCAGAGATGAGCCCTCTTAATGGTTGTCAAGTACTGTGCTCAGCTTTCCCCGAAACCAGGTACAATGTACATGCTAAAAACAAAAACAGAGCCAGCAAATTGTCTTTATGTTTGCTGTGCCATACATACATGCACACACAACAATATTAAAGAAAAAAAGGCTATTAACTTCAGAGTGAGGAGGACATTGGAGAAGTTTGAGGTTGAGAAGCTGGTAAAAGTTGGAGGGAAAAAAGGAAAGGGGAATTTGATTTAATTTCATTTTAATTTAAAAACAAAAGAAAAAAAGGAAAAAAAAACCATAATCTTCTTCATATAAGTACTTCCAAATTCCTAAAATTGATATGGTAAAAATAAAAAAAAGACTTTGTTGCCACAATAATTTTGAACATAAAGAACAGTAAGAGAAGTATTATTATATCTGATTCTAAGTTTTGTTACAGAGACATGGTAACAATAAGAAAACACAAAACAGACATCAAGATTAATGGTGTAGAATAGAGATTTAGATGAAAACTTGTACAATAGCAGTCAGTTGACTACAAAGAGAGATGCAACATCTTCAACGGATTTTGCTGGATGGACTGTATATTGACATTAGAAGAAAAAGGATAGACCCCTACCTATTATACATTACAAAAAGCAAACTCCAAATGATACAAATCTATGCAAAACCTGACCACTGAAGTTTTCATAGAAAACAACAGAGTTAGCATTTCCAGGTAGAGGCATAAATGAGGACTTCCTGAAAAGTTATATAATCATCAAGAAATAACATGAGGAGTTGACATTTTTCATTTCAAGCAATTAAAAATATAAACCAACCTTGCACAAGTAAGGAAATAACTATTGTGTTAATAAACAACTCTTTGAATAGAAAAATGTTTTTGCTGTTTACAATATAATACTTTATTAACCTAAATAGCTATAATATACCACAAAGCAAGGAATACAATAAATAATCAGGAAAGTACATGATCCAAGTTATGACTGCCTATGATTTTAGGATGACTTTGAATTCACCATGTAGCTGCAAATTTACCTGCCCCTGAACTCTTATCATCCTCTTCAAACTCCAAGTTGTAGTTAATAGATGTGGGATATGTGCCACAATACAAAACCAAATGGTTCTTCAAAGATGAAGTATATAAATCAATGAAAAAATCTTCAGTATTCTTAGCCATCAAGGAAATGCAAATGAAAATCTACTTTGTTATCTCACATTACTTCAATCAGAAAGACAATTGTGTAAGAAATAACAAAAGATACTTTCAAGGATGGAAGAAGAAGAGAATCCTGAGTTTCTGCTGCTGGACATGTTTATTTGTTCAAACACCATTTGAAAAAATAAGGAAGCTCCTAAAAATCTTAAATATATCTAATTCATGTGAATGTGCACAAACAAATTGGACAAAGCATACTGTTGAAATCTGGACACAAAGATGTTTATTGAAACACTTTTCATAACAATGAAGTTACAGTAAGCCTAAGTACTCATCAGCAGATGGTTAGATACAGGAATAATGTCATACTTACCCAGTGGACTTTAAGATAGATATAAAGAGAAATCAAATATGTTGTTTGCGTGAAAATGTAGCTAGAGATTATCATAGTTAATGAAATTAGAGCCTCAAATAAAAAAAATCACATTCTTTTCTTATATGCATCTTCTCCAGTGTTCTATCAAATACATTTAAACAGCACACACTAAAATTCTTTGTCTGAGTAAAAAGAGAAATATCTCTCCCGTGTTTAAAATTATCTTGAATATGCCAAGTTAAACACTGACCAGAAATCACTATTTCTTCCAATTTTATTAATTATATTAAATCATTTTAGCAAGTTATATCATATATGTTCACTTCAAAATAAGTAGCGATTTGTGTAGGTTAGATGTGGCAACAATTTCTTACCTACAAGCTACAATCTTTACCAATATATCAAAATCAATTCTTATTAGAGAAAAGTGCCTATAAGGAGTAGAGTGTTACAATTTTTATTGAGTTTTTCTTGCACTGTAATCAGGCCCGCAAGTAAGAACTCAGGCTTCAATCCACATTTGAGGAAAGATGTTGATATATACTCATGTCAAATAGAGAGTTGCAGTTTATATTTTTCATCTAGAAAATAGATTGCTATATCAAAACCTGTTTCTGTCCATTAATGCTTTTACTGTTTGTAGTTTACTCAAAAGTAGAGTAATACAGACTTATAGATGCCTTCACAAGTGCTTACTCATACTCAGATAAACTTAAAATTAATGAAATAGTGAGATATTAGAAATTGTTATAAAGTACTTGCATGACTTTGTAATATGTTAATGTCATTTATGCCCAAATGATTAACTTATTTCTGTTCATCAATTATTGAAATTTTTGATTCATAGGGTGTCACCCTGTTTATTTAGCTTCATGTATCCATAACAAGCATACTTTATCATCTGTTGACATTTCACACTTAATACAGAAACTTTTATGCATGAAACAGTGTTAGTTAATATGATAACAAATATATTGTTTTTCAAACTCAGGCTTGTTGAGTTTCATTGAATAAATAAGTGGCAAAATGAGGTTTTAAAAACTAGATTAGCAAATTGCAAGTTTCAAGATCATAATTAAAACAAAATATTTTAAAATATCTTTGATTTAGACAGTATTAGACTTTTATATTTTACTAATTATAGAATTCAATAATTCAACATAAAATTCAAAATAAATCAAATAATACCTACATTACAAAATTTACCTAATATTCCAATGTGTCTTATAAATGAATAACATGTTAATAAAAAATTTTCTTGATAAATCGATCAACAGTATAAGCCTGAGAACCAGATTTTGCACCCTGAGGTCAAAGGTAAAAATGAAGGATGAATTTGGAAGCTTGCCTGTAATTCCAGCCTCAGATACGGGATGAGGAATCTACAGAACAAACTGGGAAGCAAACTAATCATTTTCAAAAGAGCTCTGAGTTTTGACGAGATCCAACTTCAATAAATGGTATGTAAGAATGATTAAGGATGATTCAGGAAATTACCCTTAGGCTTTCATTTGCATGTTTATACTCACTGATACTTAAGTGAATTAGCACATGTAAAATGATTTGTATGCATATATAAATACCACATACACATAATATATCATATAAGAATACAAAAAAAGTGGTGCATGTATTGATTATAAATACATAGACGATAGGCACATATATAGGAGCTAGATGATTATATAGAGATGATAGTTGATAGACAGATGATAGATAATGTAGGTAGAAGGTATAGAAGTTTTATTACTGAAAAGAGTGTTATAAAAATTGAGTGAACAACAGTCAATGAAAACACAAGACGCAAAAAGTTCCTAACCCAGAACATCCAGGAAATACAGGACAAAATGAGAAGACCAAAACTAAGGGTAATAGGTATAGAAGAGAGTGAAGACCTCCAACTTATAGGGCCAGTAAATATCTTCAACAAAATTATAGAAGAAAACTTCCCTAACCTAAAGAAAGAGATGCCCATGAACATACAAGAAGCCTATAGAACTCCAAATAGACTGGACCAGAATAGAAATTATTTCCACCACATAATAATCAAAACACCAAATGCACAAAAGAAAGAAAGAATATTAAAAGAAGTGAGGGGGAAAAGGTCAAGTAACATATAAAGGCAGACCTATCAAAATAATACTAGACTACTCACCAGAGACTATGAAAGCCAGAAGATCCTGGGTTCATGTCATACAGACCCTAAGAGAACACAAATGCCAGCCTAGGCTATAATACTCAGCAAAACTCTCAATTACCATAGAAGGAAAAACCAAAGAATTCCATGACAAAACCAAATTTACACAATATATTTCCACAAATCTAGCCCTTCAAATGGTAATAAATGGAAAACTTCAAATATGGAGGTAAATTATATTCTAGAAAAAGCAAAAAAGTAATTTTCCAACAAAACTAAAAGAAGATAGCCAGATAAACAGAATTCTAACTCTAACAACAAAAATAACAGGAAGCAACAATTACCTTTCCTTAATATCTATTGATATCAATGGGCTCAATTCTCCAATAAAAAGACATAGACTATCAGATTGGGAAGATAAACGGGACCCAACATTTTGTTGCATACCAGAAACTCACCTAAGTGATAAAGACAGACACTATCTCAGAATAAAATACTGGAAACCAATTTTCCAAGCAAATGGTCCAAATAAAAAAGCTGGAGTAGCCATTCTAATATCGAATAAAATCAACTTTAACACTAACGTGATCAAGATAAGGAGGGACACTTCTAATCATCAAAGTTATGATCTACCAAGACGAACTCTCAATTCCAAACATCTATGCTCCAAATACAAGGGCATCTACATTCATACAAGAAACTTTACTAAAGTTCAAAGTGCACATTGTATCGTACACAATAATAGTTGGCGATTTCAACACCTCACTCTCTGCAATGGACAGATTATGGAAACAGAAACTAAACAAAGACACAGTGAGACTAACAGAAGTTATGAAACAGATGGATTTAACAGATATCTATAGAATTTTTTATCCTACTACAAAAGGATATACTTTCTTCTCAGCACCTCATGGTACCTTCTCCAAAATTGATCATATAATTGGTCACAAATCAGGCCTCAACAGATACAAGAAGATTGAAATAATTCCTTGCATCCTCTAAGATCACCATGGACTAAGGCTGCTCCTCAATAACAACATAAGCAATAGAATGCCCACATCTATGGGGAAGCTTAACAACACTCTACTCAAAGATAACTTGGTTAAGGAAGAAATAAAGAAAAGAAATTAAAGACTTTCTAGAGTTTAATGATAATGAAACCACAACATACCCAAACTTATGAGACACAATGAAAGCAGTCCTAAGAGGAAAACTCATAGCTTTAAGTGCCTCCAAAAACAAACTGGAGAGAGCATATACCAGCAATTTGACAGCACATCTGAAAACTCTACAACAAAAAGAAGAAAATTCACCCAAGAGGAGTTGAAGCCAGGAAATAATCAAACTCAGGGCTAAAATCAACCAAATGGAAACAAAAAGAACTATACAAAGAATCAACCAAACCAGGGACTGACTCTTTGAGAAAATCAAGAAAATACATAAACTCTTAGCCAGACTAACAAGAGGCACAGAGTCATTATCCTAATTAACAAGATCAGAAATGAAAAGGGAGACATAACAACAGATACTGAGGAAATCCAGAAAAATCATAGAGCCTGCTACAAAAGCCTATACTCAACAAAAAGGAAAAACCTGGATGAAATGGACAATTTTCTGGACAGATACCAGTTACCAAATTTAAATCGAAATCAGGTAAATGATCTAAACAGTTTCATATATGCTAATGAAATAGAGACAGTCATTAATAGTCTCCCAACCAAAACAAAACAAAAAACAAAAACAAAACAAACAAACAAACAAACAAACAAAAACAGGACCAGATGGATTTAGTGCAGAATTTATCAGACCTTCAAAGAAGAACTAATACCAATACTCCTCAAACTATTCCACAAAATAGAAACAGAAGATGCTCTACCCAATTCCTTCTATGAACTCACAATTACTCTTATACCTAAACCACACAAAGACCTAAAAAAGAAAGAAAACTTCAGATGAATTTACCTTATGAATGTCAATGCAAAAATTCTTAATAAAATTCTTGCAAACCAAAACCAAGAACACATCTAAACGATCATCCATTATGACCAAGTAGGCTTCATCCCAGGGATGGAGGGATGGTTCAATATATGGAAATCCATCTACGTAATTCGCTATATAAACAAACTCAAAGAAAAAACTATATGATCATCTCATTAGATTCTGAGAAAGCATTTGACAAAATCCAACACCCCTTCATGATAAAAGTCTTGGAAAGATCAGGAATTCAAGGCCCATACTTAAACGTAGTAAAAGCAATATATAGCAAATCAGTAGCCAACATCAAACTAAATGGAGAGAAACTTTAAACAAT
The DNA here is from genome assembly GCA_019843815.1 of Montemys delectorum. Classification (NCBI taxonomy): domain Eukaryota; kingdom Metazoa; phylum Chordata; class Mammalia; order Rodentia; family Muridae; genus Montemys; species Montemys delectorum. The sequence goes on along the minus strand of JADRCD010196664.1, from coordinate 7,789 downwards.
GCCACTAAAATCAGGGACTAAACAAGGCTTCCCACCCTCTCCCTACCTATTCAATATTGTACTTGAATTGCTAGCCAGAGCAATTAGACAACAAAAGGAGATCAAAGGGATACAAATTGGAAAGGAAGAAGTCAAGTTATCACTATTTGCTGATGATATGGTATTATACTTAAGTGACCCCAGAAATTCCACCAGAGAGCTCCTAAACCTGATAAACAACTTCAGTAAAGTAGCTGGATATAAAATTAACTCAAGAAAATCAGTGGCCTTCCTCTACACAAAGGATAAACAGACTGAGAAAGATATTAGAGAAACAACACCCTTTGTCACAAATAATATAAAATACCTTGGTATGACTCTAGCTAAGTAAGTAACAGATCTGTTTGACAAAAACTTCAAGTCTCTGAGGAAGGAAATTGAAGAAGATCTCAGAAGATGGAAAAATCTCCCATGCTCATGGATTGGCAGGATTAATATAGTAAAAATGGCCATCTTACCGAAGGCAATCTACAGATTTAATGCAATCACCATCAAAATTCCAACTCAATTCTTCACAGACTTAGAAGGAACAATTTCAAAATTTATCTGGAATAACAAAAAAAAAAAAAAAACCAGGATAGCCAAAACTATTCTCAACAATAAAGGAACCTCTGGTGGAATCACCATACCCAACCATAAGCTTTACTACAGAGAAATTGTGATTAAAAACATACAGGAAGAACGACACACAAACCACAAGAAACCTAAGAAGAAGGAAGACCTAAAGGTGGACATTTCATTCCTTCTTAAAAAGGGGAATCAAATACCCACAGAAGGAGTGGCAGAGATTTACTATGGAGCAGAGACTGAAGGAAGGCCAAGCATATAGCTATCTCCTGAGAGGCTCTGACAATACCTGACTAATACAGATGTAGAGGCTCACAGCCATTCATTGAACTGAGTACACGATCCCCAATGAAGGAGTTAGAGAAAGATTCTAGGAGCTAAAGGGTTTGCAGCCCCTTAGGACAAACAACAATTACTAACTAGTACCCTCAGAGCTCCCAGGGACTCAACCACCAATCAAGGACTATACAGGGTGGGACTGAATGTTCTGGCAGCATGGGTATAGTAGAAGATTGCAAATTCAATCATCTATAGGAGGAAAGGACCTCGGCCTTGTGAAGGTTCTGTGCCCCAGTGTAGGGGAATGCCAGGGCCAATAAGTGGGAGAGTGTGGGGTGGCAGGCATAGGGAGGGGGGAGGCAAAAGGAGTTTGTTCTTGTTGTTTTTGTTTGTTTGTTTGTTTTTTGGAGGGGAACCTGGGAAAGGGAAATTTACATGTAAATAAAGAAAATATCTAATAAAAAAAAAGAATGTAGTAACTTAAAAAAAATCAACCACCACAACAGCAAGACATTAACAGGTTTAAATTTTTCATCAGATTTTTAACTAGAGCTTATAAAGTTGAAGAACATTCACAAATAAAGAAAATATCTAATTAAAAGAAAAAAAACTGCATGGTATTGGTACAGTGACAGGCAGGTAGATCAATGCAATAGAAGTTAAGACCCAGAAATGAACCCACAAACCTATGGTCACTTGATCTTTGACAAAGAAGCTAAAACCATCCAGTCGAAAAAAGACAGCATTTTCAACAAATGGTGCTGGCTCAACTGGCAGTTAGTATGTAGAAGAATCCAAATCAATCCATTCCTATTTCCTTGTACAAAGCTTAAGTCCAAGTGGATCAAAGACCTCCACATAAAACCAGATACACTGAAACTAATAGAAAAGAAAGTGGGGGAGAGCCCTGAGCATATGGGCATAGGCAAAAATTTCCTGAACAGAACACCAATAGCTCATGCTCTAAGATCAAGAATTGACAAATGGAAAATTTGTCAAATCATAAAATTGCAAAGCTTCTGTAAGGCAAAAGACACTGTCAATAGGACAAAATGGCAACCAACAAATTGGGAAAAGATCTTTACTAATTCTATATCTGATAGAGGGATAATATCCAATGTATACAAAAACTTAAGAAGTTAGATTCCAGAAAACCAAGTAACACTATTAAAAATTGGGTACAGAGTTAAACAAAGAATTCTCATCTGAGGAATACTGAATGGCTGAGAAGCACCTAAAGAAATGTTCAACATCATTAGTCATCAGGGAAATGCAAATCAAAACAACCCTGAGATTCTACCTCACACCAGTCAGAATGACTAGGATAAAAAAGTCAGGTGACAGCAGATGCTGGCAAGGATTTGGAGAAAGAGAACTACTCCTTCACTGCTGGTAGGATTGCAAGATGGTACAACCACTCTGGAAATCAGTTTGGTGGTTCCTATGGAAACTGGACATAGTACTCCCAGAGAACCCAGCTTTACTATTCCTGGGCATATACCCAGAAGATGCTCCAATATGTAATAAGGACACATGCTCCACCATGTTCATAGCAGCCTTATTTATAATAGCCAGAAACTGGAAGCAACCCAGATGTCCCTCAACAGAGGAATGGATGCAGAAAATGTGCTACATCTACACAATGGAGTACTACTCAGCTATTAAAAACAATGAATTTATGAAATTCTTGACGAAATGGATGGATCTGGAGAATATCGTCCTGAGTGAGATAACCCAATCATAAAAGAACATACATAGTATGCATTCTCTGATAAGTGGATATTAGCTCAGAAGATTGGAATACACAAAGTATACAATTCACAAACCACCAGAAACTCAAGAAGAAGGAAGACCAAAGTGTGGATACTTCATTCCTTCTTAAAAGGGGGAACAAAATACCCATGGAAGGAGTTGTAGAGACTAACTATGGAGCAGATATTGAAGAAAGAACAATCCAGAGACTGCTCCACCTGGAAATCCTTCCCATATTCAGTCATCAAATCCAGACACTATTGTGGATGCCAGTAAGTGCTAGATGACAAAAGCCTGATATCCTGTCTTCTGAGAGGCTCTGACAGTACCCAACTACTACAGAAGTAGAGGCTCACAGTTAGCCAATGGACTGAGTACAGGGTCCACAATGAAGGAGCTAGAGAAAGGACCCAAGGAGCTGAAGGACTTGCAGCACCTTAGGATGAACAGTAATATGAACTACCCTCAGAGCTCCCAGGGACTAAACCACCAACCAAAGAGTACACATGGTGGGATTAATGGCTCCAGCAGCATATGTAGCAGAGGATGACCTAGTTGGTTATCAATGGGAGCAGAGATTCTTGGCTCTGTGAAGGTTCTATGTCCCAGTGTAGGGGAATGCCAGGGCCAGGAAGCAGGAGATGGTGGGGTAGTGAGCATGGGGACGGAGGAGAGGACAGGGTTTTTTTTCCTTTTTTCTTTTTTCTTTTTCTTTTCTTTTTTTTTTTTTTTTTTTTTGGAGGAGAATCTAGGAAAGGAGATATTGTATGACATGTAAATAAAGAAGACATCTAATAAAAAAAACAGAATTGCTAGGCTCTTTTCTAAATTCTCAAAAGCAATCCCCTTGAAGGAGTCAACAATAGTCCTATATATACAGCCTTCATCCCTGCTCACAAATGAGTCAATTAGTTAATTTAGACAACAGTCTCTACTTTTTCAGAATTCCAGAATTCCAGAATACTTAAGATGTTTACCATTTCTTGTCAAAAGTAGAATAGACTTTTATATAATTAACATCCTTTTAAACACAAATAATATCTTCGCTTGTGTTCATTTAGCACTTGCCAATGTTATATCCATGAATGCAGAAAGCTGAATTGATTTCACCAAGGCCTTCTCTGTTGCAAATGTTCTTTGAACTTGGTTTTAGTTGGGGTTTTTCCATTAAATATGCCTTGCCCTTTACAGTTTAGAACAATTATCTGGGATAAAGGCTTTAACATCCAATGGAAATGGCACAAATTGCCTTGGACCAGTATTATTATATCATATTACCAAATGTCTTGTGCTTCCTTTTTTTTTTCAATAAAAGGCTGTTTTTATGTTCCATAAAGTTCATTTGTCATGGATCTAAGGCTTTGCTGGCTTTGCTCTTACTGGTCTGCCACCTCTCTTCAAGTTTTCACTTAACTTTGCCTGTGTATGTTCTACAGAGAAAGGAAGAGTGCTTCTCATTGCAGGCTCCCTCAGCTTTATTCACGGATGAGTGGAATAATGTGGACTTAGTAGGAAGCACAGGTTCATCAGCTTGAATCATCTGAGGACCACACAGGCAGCTTCTCGATGATCTGTACCCTGACTTTGCTCTGTCTCCTTACTTAGAAGTTAGTCCTCAGAAAAGTCCTGCCCTGAGTAGAGAGCACCTACTCCCACCCCCTTACCCCCCATCACTTTTAAGAGATTCCCGGTGCTTCTCAGAGGTAAGCAATACTGGTTTGCTCATTCATTCATTCATTCATTCATTCATTCATTCATTCATTCATTCATCCATCCATTCATTCTTGGTGCACTTGGCCAGTGCTTGCTGTTTGCCCTGTCCCAAGTACTTAGCATCCATCAAAATCCCTGCTGTCCATAGCCTGGCATTCAATATAGATATTCTGGTGGATCTTAAAGCAAGGCAGACGGACAGAAGGAAGAAAGCAGAGATGATGTGCGTGCAAAAGTTGAGGAAAGGCACAACCAGCTGCAGGAAGCAATCACAGTGACAGAGGAATCATGAGAGAGGAATCTTCATACTAAAGTTTAGCAGATTAGACTTCAGAGAGGTGGGAGGGGGCTCACCAAAGAGGGCCTGGTGTACTGGTTCTGCAGGAATTTCTGCGCATGTACTCATCTAATATTGAAAGAAAATTTAAAATCTAAAAAAAAAAAAAAAAATTGAGTGAACCTAGAACATTTAATTATGCATACTATTTTCAAAGTGATAAAAAAAAAACCCTGAAATATGCAAAATGTACCATGTTTTAACTGGCTACTAATTTTGAATTGATATCCTCAGAAATGATAATGTTGTAAATGTTTATAGTTGTTCAAATTATTTCATCTAATATAGGAAACAGACTGATCTGTCTGCATGTTGAGTCCAAAATTAAGGAGAGGGAAAGATCAATAAAAATGAAATTGAGTCAGAGACAAGAAAGAATAAATTTCTATGTTAGATAACAGAACAGAAGCTGTTTCAGAAGGAAATGGAAGGGCTGTGCTCCTGCTGTCTTATTCAGCCAGTCCAACTTCTCATATCTCCCAGTCTATTCAACAGAAGATGTCTTGTTTCAATGAACTACAGTTTTCCCTTGTCAATTCAGTACAGATGTGTGTGTCCTTTTATGAGCAAGTTACAGTTGTCCTGGATAGTCTTGAGTTAGAACCGAATCTTGATTAACTTTTCAAATACCATAGTCATCTAAATAATTTGTGCTTATAATTTGTTACTTACTTAATAATAACAATGATTACATATGCACTATTATTATATTATTTCCTCAACCTTAAAATATAGATTTCTCATTTTTCAAATGATGATTCCATCTCAGGGAGCCTTGCCTCCACTAGTATTCTACTTACATTGAAAAGCATGTTTCATTTGTGTCTCAATAGAATTTTCAAAACAAACTTTATTTTGTTACTGAAATGGCCTACACGTACATCCCAGTTCCTGACAATAGTCAGATGATGCAGATTTGTCGATCCCACTGACATATTTCTTACTTTTCTACTTCTAAAAATAATTATCTTTCTTTCTCTCCACATCATTCTTTTCTTTTTAATTTCTCTCTTCACCTCTTCAACCTACTTAAATCTTACATGATTAAAGATCTAGAAACTTTAGTTAAGATTTCAGTTAAAAATACTAATTCAAGCACTATTATTGAAATATATTTCTAAATTGTGGAACTTAAATTGATTTCTCCATTTATTGTTTTCATCCAAATGGCTAGCTTATTTATACAACTAATATAAATACGGTGGTTCTGGAGCAAAAAAATAGACACTGCCTGAAAGTGTTTTTTATAGCAATAACTTTCACCTGAGGCAACATGGTATTGTTCCACTATTTCCTCCATAGCATGGAAAGTTGGCACATGTAATTTATAGCTGAACAACAAACTTTGAACTATAGTTTTCCTTATTCAACTAAATCAATCTTTCTGTTAAAATTTCAAAAACATTTACAAATACAAAGCTGAATATCATATACTTAATTTTAAATATGAGATGATTTCTTAAAAATCAATGTTGCATATCATAGTTTGGAAAGTATGAAGTTGGATATTTTGCATCTGCTTCATTCATTTTCATTTGAATACATATAATTTCAATACATTTTTAACATGCTTATTCAAATTTACTTCCTTTTTGGCTTCTGTGCAAAGGCAAGAAAAATGCCCATTTCCTGCATTATACTTTGAATTAAAATACTTGCAGGATTTCCGATTTGTATGATGAAGTTATTCTAGAGTTTCCTGATTCTTTAGAGAAGAAAGCATACCTCATTTCTAGTCAGTCCAATAGTGCTTGAAATCTACAACTTTAGATAAAAATTGTATTTCTATGTTTTATTCTTGGGGATAAAGTCTCAATTCATAACTTTAGATAGACTAGAACTCTCCATGTACTGTGTTTATCTCAAACTTGAATTTTGCATTTTCTTTGACTGTTATGTCAATGTTTCCTATGGTATTTTCTGCACCTGAGATTTATTCTTCTATTCTTGTATTCTGTTGGTGATGCTTGCGTCTATGACTCCTGATCTCTTTTTTAGGTTTTCTATCTCCAGGGTTGTCTCCCTTTCTGATTTCTTTATTGTTTCTACTTCCATTTTTAGATACTAGATGGTTTTGTTCAAATCCTTCACCTGTTTGGTTGCATTTTCTTGCAATTCTTTAAAGGATTTGTGTGTTTCCTCTTTAAGGCCTTCTACCTGTTTACCTGTGTTCTCCTGTACTTTTTTAAGGGAGTTATTTATGTCCTTCTTAAAGTCCTCTATCATCATCATGAGATGTGATTTTTAAATCCAAATCCTGCTTTTCCTGTGTGATGGGGTATCCAGGACTTGCTGTAGTAGGAGAATTGGGTTCTGATGATGACAGGTAGCCTTGGTTCCTGTTGCTATTACTTCTACCTCCCATTTGTTGTGATTGGCACAGCCCCATTTGAGGAACAACAATATAGAACCCTCCAGTACCCCCAGAGCTCCCAGGAACTAAAGTACCAACCCAAAGAGTACACATGGAGGGACCCATGGTTCCAGCCACATATGCAGCCGAGGACGGCCTTGTTGGTCATTAATGGGAGGAGAGGCCCTTGATCCTGTGTAGACTCTATGCCTCACTGTAGGGGAATGCCAGGACAGGGAAGCAGGAGAGGGTGGGTTGGTGAACAGGGTGAGGGGAATGAGACAGGGGGTTTTCAGAGGGGAAACCAGGAAAGGGGATAACATTTGAAATGTAAATAAAGAAAATATCTAATAAAAAAAGAAAAGAAA
>JADRCD010196663.1:933-29879 GCA_019843815.1 Montemys delectorum | reverse complement strand
GTGTGTGTGTGTGTGTGTGTGTGTGTGTGTGTGTGTGTGTGTGTGTGTGTGTGTGTGTGTGTGTGTGTGTGTGTGTGTGAGAGAGAGAGAGAGAGAGAGAGAGAGAGAGAGAGAGAGAGAGAGAGAGAGAGAGAGAGAGATGACCAGAGGTTGACCTCAGGTGCCTTCCTCTATCACTGTCTGTCTTATTTTTAGAGACAAGTTCTCTCCCTAAAACTGAAGGTTTCCAGTTTATCTAGACTGGCTAGCCAGCAAGCAACAGCAATTCTCCTGCCTCCACCTTCAGCACTGGAATTTCAAGTGTTTTATCTCAGTTTTTTCCATGGGTGCTGGGGATCTAAACGCTTTACCAACTGAGCCATCTCCCAGCATAAGGTCTGCCTGACCTTTTAACCATTCTTGTGCATTGCTTCAAACCCCCATTTTGAATTTTATTCTACCCAATTTTAACCTCTAAAAACAATGAGCAAATGATTTTTCAGGTAATTTGTTTTGCCCCCAACTGACCTCATCACTGAAAACTCAAACAAGTGACTAAAATACAGTCCCTAGGGAAAATGTACCGGTGGAATAGCCCTGACACAATTTAACTCTTGGGGACAGTGTTTCTCATCTTGCTGATTTAGGTTTCCCAAGCTGACCTCAGTCATCTCAGGAGACCAACAAAGGTTTGTTAGCCAAATTAGTTATGATTGTTATTTTAAAATAATTTCAAGTCTGAATACTACTGTGACTTCAAGGGTAAGTTCCAAGCTACCAAGATGTTGCAAGCAAAAGCTACTTATCACCTTGAACAAAGAAAAGGATAGAATGGAATAAAGGCTTAGAAGAGCTAATGGATAGGAATTATGTCTAGTTTTAAAATGCTTTACCATCATGCTGTCAGTTAGCAGCACGTGTGATCTAGAAGTGGCCACCATGCCAGCCTGAAGATTTGACAACAAAAGCCTTGAGGCACAGCCATTGAGGGCTCAGACTTTTACCAAGGATTCTTGTAAATTTGTAATGTACTGAAGTCCAAAGGAGTCCATCGAAAGGTAAGAATCTCATCCTTACTTCAGACTTTATATTAGAAAAATCCTGTGACTGTCATCAGTCCAAGGCTTGGGTATCCCTTGGCCAGGGAACAGAGGCTGAGTGTGGACTTTTGCAAAGAAGCCATTGCCCAGTTCCTATTCTGAAGCATCATTTGATACCAGGAAGCTTTCCAGGAACTCAAGAACTGTGAAAGCCATGCTTGTCAAACTGATGCCAGGCAGAGAGAAATATCTGCTCCCAAAGAGTAAGAGGTCACACATCTGAAACTAGATAAAATAAGCTCAACATTAAATCAGTTCTGAAACACACATGAGTATTTTCAGGGAGTCCTCTACTTTTTAAAAATAGTCACAATTTTAACTGCACTGTAGTAGAAAATAGAAAATATCTACTGGTATTATAAAATAAATAATCAGAAGTTTCTTTCACATGAATCCTTCCTATGCATCAAGAAACAACTGCAATGGCACACATTTTGTTAAAAAAAAAAAAAAAAAAAGGCCTTGCTGCAAACAAAGGGAAATGCCTGGCAAGCGCACGCAGCATGTTGTCCTTTAGAGTATCCCTCAGCTGGACTGGCCAGTGTGGTGCTTATTATTCTGTTTCTCATTCAGTGTTGAGCTTTCTAGTTTTCCCCTCTTTCCACAGAAACTAGAAGTAGGACTTGTATAAGGTAAAGACTCAGTAATATTTGCCAAAAAAAAAAAAAAAAAAAAAAAAGCCAGGTGTTGCAGTGTGCACCTTTAATCCCAGCACTCAGGAGGCAGAGTCAGTCTGTAAGTTTGAGGATAGCCTGGTCTACACAGTGAGTTTCCAGCCAACCAGAAAATATAGTGAGACCCTACCCTACAACCTCTCTCCCTCTCCTCCTCCCTCCCCTTCTCCCTTTCCCTCTTTCTCCTCCCCGAGTGTGTGTGTGTGTGTGTGTGTGTGTGTGTGTGTGTGTGTGTGAATTTCCCTGAAAACATTACACCCTCCCCAAAATGTATAAAATATATGTGTAATACAGAGAGAGAGAGAGATTTATCAAAATTATTTAAGAAAGTAAGTATTAAATAAGTAGATGATGAAAAAGAATGGAAAGGAAATAGAGATTCAAAATCAGCATGATTTTTTAAATTTATTTATTTTTATTATTTTTATTTTGCCTGTATGAATATATGTGCACCATGTGCATACCTGGTGCCCATGGAGACCAGTAGAGGGCATTAGTTTCCCTGGGACTGGAGAATGGTTGTGAGCTGTCCTATGTGAGCTGTCATATGGGTGTGACAAGTGCTCTTAATTGTCGAGCCAGTTCTCCAGTCTGAAAATCAACATGCTTCTAGAATGGGGTGCCGGTGCACCTCTTTAAAGTAGCAGAGTTTATTAGTGGAAAAAAACACACACACACACACAAGACAGAATTAAAGGCCTTTCCCTGTCTAAGAGAGCTGTCACTCACTCGCTCAGCACCTAGTACACTGTACAATGAACTGTCATTCATTTGCAGACTTACTGGATCGACTTAATTCCGGGTTGATATAAGCATTGACTCCTGCCCTGTCATTTACCAACTGGGCAACTTAGTTAAACTTTTAAACCACTGTTTCTACATTCAAAAACTATGAGGGGCTGAAGAGATGAGCACTGACTGCTCTTCCAGAGGACCCAACTCTAACTCCAGTTCCAGGAATCTGACTTCCTCTGCCCTCAGTGGCACCAGGTATTCACATGGTTCACATGCTTTCATGCAGAGGAAACACCATACACATAAAATAAGAATGATAATAATAACAGTAATAATAATTTTTAAAATTAAATGTATATGAACAATGAACTTACATGGTACACAAAATTAGAAGGCTGTTTTAAGTGAACCGATGTCTTAACAAGTCTTAAAAGGTACCCAATAAATGCTACTCATTTTTTTATTTATTTTTTTAATGCTACTCATTTTTGCAATAAGAGAATAACTTTGTTTGAGTGCTTTGAATGCTTCATGTGTACCTTCATGGTTCACTTGTAGACATATCATGTCAACCACATTAAGTTGCCTGGATACTGCCATTGTTGGCAAAACAGAAGCAAAATTACAATAGACGTAGCAGCAGAAATAATTTTATGGTTGGGGCCACCACAACATGAGGGATTGGATTAAAGCATCACAGCATTAGGAAGGTTGAGACCATGGCATTCATTACATAATCAAGAAGGCAGTTTTATTGAGCTAAAGCCACTGAAATTTTCTATGAAATTTTTGTAAAATAAGATTTCTTCCCTTATACCTTTTTTCCCCCTGTGACTAAATGTTGACTACAAATCAAATTGACAGAAACTGACAAGGTGAGATGTGTGCAAAGACATTGAAAACAGAACCAGAATAAGAGAAGCTTGGTTAATGGAGCTGTCCCATTGATCCTGCAGAGGAGAGAGCATCTCTGTCATCTCTGAGTCCCCCTTGGCATCTTTTGTATTTAAGTGACTAATTTTTAAACTGATCCATTTTGCAATCTTGAACAAATTGAACACTCTCTTCCTCAATGAGGTAGACTAGGTAACCTGCCGAATTCTCACTCCATAGACATCTGTGATTTCTAAGCCACTAGTCAGATAGTACAAGAGTGAAAAAATGGACCAAGAACTTGTAAGCCATTGTTCTTGGTTCGTGATGGTATATAATCTCAAGAGATAATAATAAACTATCTTTTAAAAAGGGGGGGAGGGAGAGGCCTCTTGGGAGTCTTTCTAAGTTGTAACTGTCTCAGAAGAAATTGCTTGCAACTTCGGTTGTTTTCTTTAAAAATAATAAGAGAGGAACTGTTTCAAAGTGAAGATCCTAGACTTAAAAACATCAGGGAATTGGGTCTTGTGTTAGGTGGCGGTTAACCCATATTCTAAATCAACACACCTAAAACCTTTGCATTCAAATGCCCTAATCAGCAACAAGACAACTTATTTACACTCCTAAGAATTTAGTGATCAGCCACAAAGGGGAAAGAAACATTCATTTGAATTATTATGGGCTTTTATCTTCTCAAATTCACACAAAGCTCTCCCCTATAAGGTCCTTTATTCATATTCACAAATATTCATAAGCCATACTTGTTTTGATATAAAATTATTGCCCCTAATGTTTCAAACTAAAAATGATGTCTAAAAGGTACTGTAACCTCAGTTTTTCAGGAACACAGCTTCATACAACTTTAGATTTTAGAGTATAAGACATTCAAACTCAGGAAGGATGCATGGATTCAGTGTCAACCCAAGGTGTATATGAAGAATGACATCAACACTGTTTAGAGCTGTGTGTTTTAACAGTAACCAATGTTTGCCTCAATGTTTTGCCATCATATGGTTAGAAATCTGTTTATGAACATTCCGGATGTTTCTAAGGCTATATCTAGTTGGCCTCTTTGTTGCAATGGCAAGAGTTTTCCACATGTGCTAAATTAATTCTGCTTCCATTTATAACCTAACTTACAGCTTTGCATCGTCATCCCCATCATCATCATCATGTAGGAGGGGAAGTGATGACTATGAAGCATTTCACAAAGGTGGGTGAATACCAGCATTTCGGTGCTTGGGATTTTGTTTTGCTTAGTAAGGTGCCTTGGATTGTGCAGTATTAAAATGATTGTCTTTCCTTTTATTTAGACTCTGAAAGAAAATGAAAGCTATATAGTCATTGGAATACAACTATTTTCAAATTTAGATACATTTATGCCTAACCTGAGCCTAAAGAGGTTAAAGAGAATATGATAGAAGGTGCCACTGAGACCTCTCATCTCTAGAGTCCTAATGAACTGGGTAGTTCATTGTGTATGGTTTGCCTTAATTTCCAAATACTGTTCTGGTCTTTGAACTAGAGTCACAGTAACCAGGGGCAGGTGTTACAAACCCTATGCCTAATGAAAATTCTTGGGCATTGTACAAGCCACCAGGTCCTAGCTCAGAGGACCCTTTCCTTCATTTCCATCTGTCTCTTAGGAAGGATAAATTAAACCACTACTCTTCTACCTAGAAACAACATAGCCTTTAGACAAATACTTCCTCCCTGCTTGTTAGAAGACAAAGAACAGAGGTTCTTTCTGCTGCACTGGCAAGGCAGCACTTACTGGAGAAGCCACAATCTAGGTTATGACAGTACCTTGAGTCTAAAAACACTCTAACCTAACATTTTTGTCCTTAGCTCTATCATAGTTGTGTTTTCCCCACAGTGACCATCTCTAGTTCTTCCTAGGGTTGAGTAGTCAATCACTCAGCAAAGCAACTTACCAGATGAAGAATGAGGCAGTGTAAGACAAACTAAGGCTAAACAGAAATGCTGTGTAACCAAATGGATCAAACCACAGCTTTCCTATTTTATAGTTCTGTAATTTCAGAGTTTTTTCTTTATTATTTACTTATTTATTTATTCATGCATTCTTTCTTTTGGAAGTAAATATAAAGACAGGTTTTTTTGAGAAAGAGAAAGTACTCCTGAGCATGGGAGTGGGCTAGGGAACTGCAGGGTGGGGAGGGGGGAGCACTAGCTCTGAAAGTGTGGGGGCTGCCTCCTCATTTACATGTCATTTACATAGTGCCTGCCTTGCCTACCTTTGTAAGTCCCTGGTTTTTCTTTTGCACTTGCATTATTCATTGTATGAAGTGCAAGAGGGGAAGGGCTTCCAGTCTTTTTCTGTCAACTGGCTTTTTTTCATGTCATTCTTGATCGTTTTTATTTCCTTACTACTTTCCTGCCACAACATCTACAAAAAGGAAGATAATAAACACTTTCCTTGTTTTTCCAGGGAATACTCCTAGAGTGTGATTACTTGTTATTTCCTCTGGGAGCAAGTTTCTGTGCGAGAATCCCTTCAAGGTTACCATATGTTACTAAGGAACTTGCGGTCACCTCTCAGTATTCTTAGTCTTGTTAATTAAAGAATTTAAGAACAGAATCAGAAAGAAGTTCAAAGACAGTTTCATTATAATTTATAAGAAAAATTGCTGGGCAGTGGTGGCGCACGTCTTTAATCCCAGCACTTGGGAGGCAGAGGCAGGCGGATTTCTGAGTTCAAAGCCAGCCTGGTCTACACAGTGAGTTCCAGGTCAGCCAGGGCTACACAGAGAAACCCTGTCTCAGAAAAAAAAAAAAAAAAAAAAATCCCAGGGTCAGCAAGCTTTAAATCTCCATAGCTAGTAGGAGGAGGAAGATGGAGAAGAGGAAGAAAGAAAACAGTGCTGTTTAGAGTTAAATTTAGCAAAGATGAAGGTCAGCCACAAGGCAGATAAATACCAGCATAACAAAGGGGGACTGCAAGATCGTGAGAAAGAATAAGGAAACCCAGAGTGTCAGAGAAAGCCTGTGTAGGAAAGAGGCAGAAAGAAAGGGGAAAGCCACGCTTTTCTGGGTCCCTGACTTCCTTAATCTCCCAAAGCCCACCTATGTGTGTCTTCATCTGTTAGATGGGCTTGCTGACTACACACGCCTACCAAAGTAATGCTGTGGATTAAATGAGCAAATGCTTAATAAAGCATGTTTCATTATGCCTTGTGCTCAGCAAAAAGAAGTGACAAATTTGTCATAAGAAAGAGCTCCTGACTTCAGAATCCCAGCCCCAATTTTGGAAAACTAAAAAATATAATTGGGTACAGGACATAATGATGTAAGAAAAGGCCGTGTAATACCACTTAAATCATAGTATCATGAACAATTTCAGAAGGGGAATTTTGAACTAGAGCCCCCTATGATGAATCCATGGAAGAACGGAGCCTAAAATTTGAAAAGGTGATGGGCTTTAGACTAATCAGAAGAGGAGATTAAGAAGAGAGTAGAGGTGTATGAAGTTGGAGGCAAGACCCAGATGAGAGTACCACATGGTACAAACACGGTACATGGTTTGTATCACATGGTACAAACATGACTATATCAGCGTTAAAGGGGAATTGGAGTAAAACAGAAAGGTCCAAGAAAGACTGGAATAATTGACAGATGTATATGAAAGTTGGTATTTAAGCATTAGAGAAGCAGGCACACTTGCAGGAAAAATAATGGAACTAGAGATCATTGTGTTAAGAAAAACAAGGCAGACTCATTGCTAGAAATTTAACTTTTTTGGTAGAGTTCTTGTCTAGCAGGTCCAAAACCCCATCACTCCATAAAACTGAGCATGGTGGTCCACACCAGTAATCCCAGCATTCAACAAGTGGGGAAAGGAGGACAGAAGTTCAAGATCAGGGTCAGTTCTATAGTGAGTTTGAGGCCAGCATGGGCTACAGGAGACCCTTTCTCAACAACAGCAAGAGCAAAATTAATTGATAAAGAATCTAGGTTTTGAAAAGCACAAAAATTTAAGATATCATAAAATACCAAAAGCACAAATCTTTCTAAATTATGACACATATCTGCCGGTACAGTTCAAACATTTTTTTTTTATTTCAAGTTTCATAGAATGAGTCACTATCCTGTTTCTCCATTTTGCAGCTTTGAGCTTTAAGTTGGTCTTATTCGTTGATTTGTTCAGCACATACTTTGGGGAGCTCTTCTACATCTGGAACTGTGGTATGTACTGCATTCATATTTCATCAAAGCTCCCACCACTGAGGATTTCTCAGTCTTTGGTACTTGGAGAGAGAGAAGAGAGACATGGAGATGACAGATGTATAGGTCATATGTTCTATGGCCTTCTTTAAACTAAACAATGCATATCGTTGCTGAGGTACCTTGAAAGGTGCTCTAACAGTGAATGGTGGAGTTAGGAAGACATCATATTTAATGACAGATACCTTGAGACCACTATCATTTTTCCTTGCAGTACATCTTGTACATTCCTCATGGAAACAATAAATAAAACTGTCAAGGTACAATTCTTCTTTCGTCCATTCTCGCCTGACCCTGGGGTGCAGATGGTGATTTTTGTGACCTTCTTAGTGATGTACCTAACCAGCCTCAGTGGAAATGCCACAATTGCTGTGATTGTCCATATTAACCACTCACTCCACACCCCCATGTACTTTTTTCTAGCTAACCTGGCAGTTCTGGAAATCTTCTATACATCATCCATTGCACCACTGGCCTTGGCAAACCTTCTTTCTATGGGGAAAACTCCTGTTTCCATCACTGGTTGTGGTACTCAGATGTTTTTCTTTGTTTTCTTGGGTGGAGCGGACTGTGTCCTGCTTGCGGTCATGGCTTATGACCGGTTTGTTGCAATCTGCTACCCTCTGAGATACACACTCATCATGAGCTGGTCCTTGTGTGTAGAGATGATGGTGGGGTCCCTGGTGCTGGGATTCCTGCTGTCACTGCCCCTAACTATTTTAATCTTCCATCTGCCATTCTGCCACAACAATGAGATCTACCACTTCTACTGTGACATGCCTGCAGTCATACGCCTGGCTTGTGGAGACACGCATGTTCATAGGACTGCCCTGTACATCATCAGCTTCATTGTCCTAAGCATCCCTCTAACTCTGATCTCTATCTCCTATGTCTTCATCATCACAGCCATTTTACGGATCCGGTCTGCTGAAGGGCGCCATCGGGCCTTCTCTACCTGCTCCTCTCACATTGTAGTGGTCCTTCTACAATATGGCTGCACCAGTTTTATATATTTATCCCCCAGCTCCAGCTACTCTCCTGAGATGGGCCGAATGGTGTCTGTGGTGTACACTTTTATCACCCCCATTTTAAACCCTTTGATCTATAGTATGAGGAACAAGGAACTAAAAGATGCTCTGAGGAAGGCACTGAAAAAGTTCTAGGTAAGACGATCTTGTGATTTATTTAAATCAAGGCACTTCTGAGATTGAAATGGGATGCTAATACTACTTCTGAAGGTTCTAAACATGCTGGTGCAATCCTGTAGTGCTGTACTCAGGAGGAAGAAGCAGAAGGACTGCAAGTTGGAAGCCAGATTAGGTTCTATAGGGAAATCCTGTCTCAAGACAAACCAGCTAATGATAAGAATAAAATAATGGTGGGATGGGGGCTGGAGAGACGGCTCGCCAGTTAAGAGCACTGGCTGCTCTTTCAGAGGATCCAGGTTCAATTCTCTTACCAACATGTCAGCTCACAACTGTCTATAACTACAGTTCCAGAGGTTCTGACACTCTCACACAGACATACAGACAGATAAAACATCAGTGCACATGAAGTAAAATTTAAAATGAAAAGATTTAAAAAATAATGTTGGGATGACATGTAAAAATCAAGAATATCCTCAGCACATAGAGGCATGTGGTCTAATATGCTAGGTCTGACTTGGCTTTCAGAGATAATTTATGCTTCTGTCTTTTTGAAAATAAATCTGTATCATAAGGCAATATTATGCTCTAAGAATGAATAGAGAGAAGCAAAGCAATATTAGTTGGTCAGCTATTATATACCAGGTACTTTGTATGGTTAATTCATATACCCAATGAGAAATTTCAGGGAAATTCAGAAAAATGTAAGTAGCTTAAAAATTAAATATCTAGATTCGAACATAAGAATTGACAAATCTAAAAACTAACCTCTTTCCATATGATGGTGGTGTGATTCTGGGCTCTCTTTGCCAATAGGACACCTCTGTAACTGCAGACAAGCCTTCCCATCTGTGTGGGCTTCAGCTTCTTTACTGAACAAGCAGGTCCTGGATGAAAAAAATAATAAAAATGTTTAAGGCTTTATAGCTAGCAACATGTAGAATTTATTATTGAAAATCTCCCTAAAAGTTCTGAGTACTGTCATGAGTTTTCATTTTTATTAACAACAACAACAACAATGAAATAAAAACATTCTACATGAAATGAAAATAATGGAAATGATGAAAGTGGGTATCACTGCACCTCACACTTTTGAGAATATCTTTGAGCTAGAGAGTAGCTTAGTGGATAAGAATACCTGTTGCTCTTCAGAGAACCTGAGTTTGGTTCCCAGCATCTACATGGTTGTTCATAACCATCCTTAACTACAGTGCTAGGAGATATGACACCCTCCTCTGCCCTCCTTAGGTACTGAACACAAGTGGTATACATACATGCAGGCAGGCAAAACACTCATACACATAAATCTTAAAAGAATCTCTCCTTTATCATTTTGGATAGTCATCAGGATCTGTTCTGGCTTTCAGCAGGAGTGATCACTACCTTTTAGAAGTACCATTCCTCACAGGACAACTCAAAGCTGTTAAACTTCATCTCAGGCTAAAGTTATCTACACTCACTCCTTCTACTGGTCCTTTCCCTTTTTTTTTTTTCTTTTTTTTTTTTCTTTCTTGAGGTCTCCTCTATCTGACAATTCTTCAAACATATTGGGACAGATTTTGTATTTTATTTTACACTGTACATAACTTAGGGTCTAGGAGTGTAACTAAGTTGGAAGAGTCCCTACCTGACATGCATGAAGCTTGATTCCCAGCACCATATAAAACCATATGCTATCCCTATAATCCTAGTGAAGTGAGGAGAATCCAAAGATCAAGCTCATCCTCTGTTACATAGAGAGTTCAAAACCAGCCTGAGTCAAACCTTGTCTTAATACCCCACAGAAAGGAATAAAGAAAATTAACTCAAGAAAGAAGGGGGTTGAGGAGATGGCTCAGTGGTTAAGAGCACTGGCTGCTCTTCCAAAAATCCTAAGTTCATTTTCCAGCAACTACATGGTGGCTTACAACCATCTGTAGTGGGATCTGATGCCTTCTTCTAGTCTGTCTGAAGACAGCAACAGTGTGCTCCTATACATAAAATAAATTTAATTAATTAATTAAAAGTTTAATTAATTAATTAATTGATTAAAAGTTCTAAAAGTTTTAATTAATTAAAAGTTCCATGATCAGCCGGGCAGTGGTGGCGCATGCCTTTAATCCCAGCACTTGGGAGACAGAGGCAGGTGGATTTCTGAGTTTGAGGCCAACCTGGTCTACAGCGTAAGTTCCAGGACAGCCAGGGCTACACGGAGAAACCCTGTCTCGAAAAATCAAAAAAAAAAAAAAAAAAAAAGTTCCACGATCAAATATATACATATATATACATATATGTATATATTTACATGAAAATGTCATTATGACACCGAGTCCTATCTACAGTGAATATTAACTTTTTAAAAAGGCAACTTGCAGCTCGGGAGATAGCTCAGGTGGTAAAATGCATTAGGAGCCAAATTTTACTTCTAGCACTGTATTAGTCAGAGTTCTCTAGTCACAGAACTTATGGAATGAATATATATATGGAATTTATTGAAATGACTAAGAGGCTGCAGGCCAACTAATCTAACAATGGCCAGCTGTGAATGTCAAGTCCAAGAATTTGCTAGTTGCTCAGTCCCATGAGACTGAGTGTTTTAGCTGATCTTCTGTATAAGCTGGAATCCCAAAGAAGTAGGCTCCAATAGAAGTTCTGGCAAAGTGAGTGCAAGCAGGTGAAGATCAACCAACCTCTCCTTTTTTCCACTGTCCTTACATAGGCCTTCAACAGAAGGCATAGCCCAGATTAAAGGTATGCCTCAAGGTCTGGATCAAAATCCTGTTTCTTAGGGGCTGGTGAGATGGCTCAGCGGGTAAGAGCACCGACTGTTCTTCCAGAGGTCCTGAGTTCAAATCCCAGCAACCACATGGTGGCTCACAACCATCCATAAAGAGATCTGACTCCCTCTTCTGGAGTGTCTGAAGACAGCTACAGTGTACTTACATATAATAATAAATAATAAATCTTTAAAAAAAAAAAATCTTGTTTCTTCCAGCCTCAAGATCTGGATCAAAGATGTGACTGCCATTTCTGGCATTCCGGAGATAATCCCGTTGACAACTGAGAATAGCCATCACAAGCACTGCGTAGTGGTGCTCCTTTGTGACCCTGACCCCAGGGCTCTCTGGCAAATCAGCCTAGCCTAGTGGTGAGTCTCAAACCCTAATAAGAGACTTTATCTCAAAAATCAAAATAGAAGACTCCTGAAGAATGACACTTGACCTCTGACTGTTCCATACATACATATGCACATACACCCGCACAGCACACACAAAAGTTTAAAAAGTAAAAATAAACCTTTAAAATGGATTTAAGACCTAAACATGAGATCCAAAATTATAAAATGCTTACAAGAAACATAAAAAGAAATACTTCTGACCTTGGTCTGGGCAAAAGATTCAAGAGATGGAACTAAACGCATGAACCATAGCGCAAAAATAGGTAAGGGAGGCAGCATCGAGTTAAGAGCTTATGCATAGCAAAGGAAACAACAGAGTAGAAACATAGCCACAGAATCGGATACTATATCTGAAAATTATACATCAGAATCGGTGAATATTTATGAACTAAGAACCTGAATAAGCATTTCCCCTCAGAAGATATACCAATAGCCAACCGGTATCTAAGAAGATGCTCAGTGTCATAAATCAAGAATTGTGTAAATCAGCCGGGCAGTGATGGCACACACCTTTAATCCCAGCACTTGGGAGGCAGAGGCAGGCAGATTTCTGAGTTCAAGGCCAGCCTGGTCTACAGAGTGAGTTCCAGGACAGCTATACAAAAAAACCCTGTCTCGAAAAACCAAAAAAAAAAAAAAAAACAAAAAAAAAAAAAGAATTGTGGACCGAGACCCGCCCGCGTTCGCACCAAGACTGTGAAGAAGGCGGCCCGGGTCATCATCAAGAAGTACTACATGCGCCTGGGTTATGACTTCCACACCAACAAGCGTGCGTGTGAGACCGCCATTATCCCCAGCGAGAAACTAAGGAACAAAATAGCCGGCTATGACACACATCTGATGAAGCAGATTCAGAGGGGTCCTGTGAGAGGTATCTCTATCAAGTTGCAGGAAAAGGAGAGAGAGAGGAGAGATAATTATGTTCCCGAGGTCTCCGCCCTAGATCAGGAGATCATTGAGGTAGATCCTGATACCAAGGAAATGCTGGAGCTTCTGGACTTTGGCCATCTCTCTAACCTTCAGGTCTCTCAGCCTACGGTTGGGATGAATTTCAAAACACCACGTGGAGCTGCTTAATCTGTTATGCCATATTTTCAATAAACCTGAAAGCAAAAACAAACAAACAAACAAAAAAGAATTGTGTAAATCAAAACCACAATACAGGACCTCAACCATGTTGAGATGGCTACTATCAAAAACAAAAGATAGGGCTGGAGAGACAGCTTGGCAGTTTAAAACATTGGCTGTTCTTCCAGAGGACCAGGGTTTAGTTCTGAGCACCCTCATGATGGTTCACAACCATCTGTAACTCCAGTTCCAAGGGATCCAATACTGTTCTGCTTCAGGCACAGCACGCACATGGCATGCATATGCACACACATGCAGATAAAATCACAATTATATAAAATAAAGACATTGGAATTAAGAAATTAAAGACAATACCTTTGTCAAAGATGGAAAGAGGGCTGGGCAGTGGTGGCACACACCTTTGATCCCAGCACTTGGGAGGCAGAGACAGGCGGATTTCTGAGTTCGAGGCCAACCTGGTATACAGCGTGAGTTCCAGGACAGCCAGGGCTATACAGAGAAACCCTGTCTCAAAAAACAAAACAAAACAAAACAAAAAAATGCAAAAAGGGAGAAACCCTTATAAATTGTTGAGAAAGGAAAGGGATGCAGCCACTATTGAGACACAATATAGAACTTACTCAAAAAATTAACAAGGAAACTAGCGTATGATATAGACACCTAACTTATTAGTACCTATTGGGAATATCTGGCATCATGTTCTGAAAGAGATGCAGGCATAATGTTTTTGTGCACTGTGCAAAGATTGCCTTTGTGTTATTCAAATGCTGACTTCTCTACCCTCGCATCTTGCTGCAATCTGGACAGGACATTGCAATGCTTACTCTAAGTATCTCCTGTCTGCACATTGCTCCCCATTTATTCTGACTTGTCAATAAGAGCTGATCAGCCAGTGGCTGGGGAGAAGAGAGGATAAGGCTGAGGTTCTGCCAGCCAGGGAAAGGGGAGTGGGTGGGATTGGGGGTCCAGAAAAACATCATAGAAAAACACCCAAAGCCCAGGGAGTCAGACAAATACTAAAATGCAAGTATCTTGGGGATTCTGGCTGGTAGGCAGCCAGATTAGTTTAGATGATTAAAATAGATTATTAACTGCCCAGTTATTGAGCCATAAAGCTCATCAAATAAGTCTTATAGTCTCTAATTCTTTTGGGAGCTAGCCACCAGGGATAAAGAAAAACTGCCACTTTTAAAAGTTTGGATTTACATAGAGACACTGGTACTCCGGGTCTCCTTGAAGGCACTACTGACAGTAGCTAAGATGTGGAAACAACCTAAATGTCCATCAGAATGACTGAATGCAGAAAGTGTGGTGGTAAACACATGTAAAGAAGTATTGACCATCCTTATTTTTTTTAAAGATTTATTTATTTTATGTATGTGAATACACTGTAGCTGTACAGATGGTTGTTGGGAATTGAATTTTTAGGACCTCTGCCTGCTCTGATCAATCCTACTCGCTCAGGCCCAAAGATTTATTTATTATTATATATAACCACAAGAGGGAGTCAGATCTCATTACAGGTGATTGTGGGCCACCATGTGGTTGTTGGGATTTGAACTCATAACTCGTAAGAGCAGACAGTATTCTTACCCACTGAGCCATCTCACCAGACCTCTTGTTCATCCTTTATAAAGGAGAAAGCCAACCAGGTGGTAGTGGCACACATCTTTAATCCCAGCACTTGGGAGGCAGAGGCAGGTGATTTCTGAGTTCTTTTGAGGCCAGCCTGGTCTATAGAGTGAGTTCCAGGACAGCCAGGGCTAAACAGAGAAACTCTGTCTCAAAAAACCAAAAAAAACCAAACCAAACAAACAAACAAAAAAACAACAACAAAAAGCATTATGCCTATTCAAAATAATATCTTTTGAGCCATGACTTCAATATTTGAGAACTGGTATCCTTTATTTCCACGAATGCTTTCCTTGTCTCCAGTTATTATCTGAGTTCTTTTTAGAGTTAATTTAAAACAAATTCATCTCTATTCTTGAGTTCCACAATTATGCCTAAAAGCTACAATCTTTAATATAAGGATTAGTACATTATATTTGTATATATATATATATATATATATATATATATATATATCCCTAAAGAACATTGATTCCATATGATAAGGTTCAGGATAGCAAATTAGATATGTGGATAATTATTGTGCTTTCACATTGGTCTCCTGAGAAATTTCTTAGCCCAATGTAACCATTCAAAATTACTGCTTCTTTTCTGGTTTAGTGTCCATGTTTTAAAACTATTTTCTTTTGTCTAAAAGTTTATTCCATACCAACTATTCATATGAAAACATGAAAGACTCTGAATAAGTAATGCAATAACAATCAGAAAGAACAATACTGTAGGAGGTTTAACAATGTCTGACCTCAAGACTTTATTATACTACAAAGCCAGGCATGTGCTTGCCTTTAATCCCAGTACTCAGGAAGTAGAGGCATGTGGATTTCTGTGAGTTCAAGGTATACTTCATACAGCGTGACAATATATAGACTACATGAAGAACTGAGAAGAAAATTAAATACCAAAAAAACCATCGAGGGTCTAGAGAGATGACTCAGCACTTAAGAGCACTTGCTGCCCTTGCAGTTTGGATCCAGGAATCTATGTGGTAGCTCATAACTATCTGTAGCTCCCCTTCCAGGGGAATCTACCCTAGCCTTCCGGATTCTTTAGGCACTGCATGCATGTGGTGCACCAATATACATGCAGTCAAAACAACCATACACATAAAATAAAAATAAAAAATTTTAATTACTTAAAGTTAAAATTACTTTCATTTATATGTGCATGTGGTAAGTATTGAGCATGTTAGGCAAGCACTTGACTGCTAAGCTATTTCTATAGCCCAAAGTTTGTATTAATGAGTAAACATCAAATGGCAATGTTTTCTAAACACAAAGGACTTAAGCTGCAGTACACCTATAAAATAAATATCTCTTTAAAAGAACTCTTAAGTACCATTTTCTTTTTTTTTTTTTCTTTTTTTTTTTTTGATTTTTTTTCTTTTTTTCAAGACAAGGTTTCTCTGTGTAGCCCTGGCTGTCCTGGAACGCACTCTGTAGAACAGGCTGGCCTTGAACTCAGAAATCCGCCTGCCTTTGCCTCCCAAGTGCTGGGATAAAAGGCGTGCACCACCACTGCCCGGTTTAAGTACCATTTGCTAAACTAAAGCTGTTTATTAAGTTATTAAGTTATTAAAAGTTTATTCACTTATTTGAAAAACATTTCTTCATCATCATACCAGGCATAAGGAAGAGAACATTTTTTTCACTGCAAAAGAGTATCTATCAAGAACAAAGATACTGTCTCGAGCACTTGCAGACGGGTCGGTGCCGTCTGGGGAGCCGATTAATAAAGACAGAGGCAAGACACTGGGTTGGTATTTAGGTTCGGGTTTATCAGTATCAACGTAACACACACAACACCACAAGAAACAAGCTAATCCAAAGACTGCTGCTATGATTGCAAATATCATGGGGTCAAACACTATCACTACAGCTTGAACCTGGCAAGACGCTAGGTTCATGCCTTAAAGTCCTTTGCTAAGGGTCATCATGGGTATATGACCTGATGGCGTGTTTGGAGGGGGTCTTCCTCCTTGGCTCGGGCTCGGACGTGTCTCCACTCCTCGATTGGTTTCACTTTCTTGATACGCCGCCGTATGCCGATTCTCTGGGCATACGGATGCTCAATCAGCCGTAGGCGGTGATGGATGCTTAGTCTGGTGCAGAAGATGCTGAGTACGAATGTACTGGTTCGGGTCAGTCTCATTCGAGTGATGAGGCGTCCGACATGGACTCTAGAGGCGAGTCATGTTGAATGCCCTGGGGTCTCGGAGCTTTGGGTTTTTATACCCTGTCTAAGTCTTGTCAGTGTCATTCGGTCGCGTCTGCTTATCTCTTGGTTACGTCATGGGGGATTCCAGGGGAGCTTCACTCTTATCTATGCACTGCACACATCTTACTTCTACTCTGAGTATGCTTCTAATGTCTACCTGGCCTTCTGGCCTTACATGTTCCTTACATCCTACCCCCTGACACCTGAAATGTAGTCAACATAAAAGGTGTCATGGAAGGTCGCAGCCTGGGGGTTTCTAAAGTCTTAGCATCTTACATGTTCCTTACAGGTACATATAAAACAAATTATCCTAAGGATAAAAGTTTGTTTTTAAAAGACATACAAGGGGTTGGCAAGACATCTCATCAAATAAAGCCGTATATTACCTATCCTGACAACCTGTGTTTCACATGACATGGAATCACGTGACAGGAGAGAAAAAACTTCTGCAAGTTGTCCTGATGTCCACATGAATGACACGATACATACATGCCCCCCCCCACATACATACATGTGGGGTTTCCTGCAGGTGTTATACAGGGAAGCAAACCTGGAGAAGAGATATGAAAGCCTGGTGTAGACTGACTTCATCAACCTGGATCAGACTTCAGAGGGTATAACAACAGTTTATTCTCAATGTATTTAAGCCCAACATAATTTGGAAATAAGTTTCCTGGTGCACAAAGAAGCATAATTACATTAAGATTCAACTCATGCTACATGTCATTTCTTCCAAGAAGATAAGTTCCAAGAAGATGCATTACTACCTACACTAACTTAAGAGCCTAAGGGTCTGTCCTGGTCTCAGACATATAGTGTCTGAGCTATTAGTCACCTTTGGTCTTAGTTGTAGAAGATTGGAGGAACCTGTAGCTATAAGGGTCATTTAGATTACTGCCCATCTCTGGTCCTGGTTATAGGAACTTGACATGGCTGGCCCAACACATAACACAGATTGAAGCTGCCTGCAGCTTCAGGACCTGGATTCTTCCCAGGTAGAGGACAGGGACCTGGAAAAAGAGGGTTCGAAATGCGGGAGGAATAAATGAAACCAAGACAAGTATTCTGATTAAGGTTCAAACTTTACTGAGGGAATCAGGTATATATAGGAACTACAGAAACGAAAGCAAGTCTCTAGGTTCCATGATATTTGCATAACGTAAATATTGCAGTAAATCTCAGGCGCCAGTGTCTCTGCAACTAGGAAGCCTTCCGGCTCCGGGCAGTCTCTTGTAGCTCTGTCTGCTTCAAAGAGAGGTGAGAGTCCACAGAGAGCCTTTGTTTAGCTCCCCAGGTGGGATAGCCGCTTCCAGGCCGGGGTGGAGGCTGACAATGTGTCAGATGGCTTGGCTAATGGAGGAGATCACCAGGCTGTTAATCACTTTCAATTCTCAGCTTTCTGGATGGAAGAATGGGTTTTTCATATTTCCCATTGGAAAAATAACCTTGTGTGCTTACATTCCTGGTTTCTCTGGAGATCTGTGGGCACAAGGACCTTCACACTTTGCTCCTAACACATACATATATACATACACACACACACTCACTAAGTAAATATCATTTTAGTGTTTACTTTTGTATCTGTGATTATGTGCATGTGGGAATAGGTACATGAAGCACGAGGTGTTGGATCCCTTGGAGTTGTAATTACAGGTACTTGTAAACCACCCAGTGTGAGTGTTAGGAACCAAATGTGAGTCTTCTACTAGAGCAATAAATATAACTGCTAAGCCATTCTTCCACCCCTAAATATATTTGGGTGTTTGTTTGTTTGTTTCTTTTTTTTTTTTCTTTTGGTTTTTCAAGACAGGGTTTCTCTGTGTAGCCCTGGCTGTCTTGGTACTCTGTAGACCAGGCTGACCTCGAACTCAGAAATCCGCCTGCCTCTGCTTCCCAAGTGCTGGGATTAAAGGCATGCTCCACCACCGCCCATCGAGACAGATCTTACTATGTAGCTCTGACTGTCCTGGAACTCACAGGGATCCACCCACCTCTGTCTGTAGGGTGATGGGAATAAAAGTATGCACACTATATCCGGTTCCTAAATATACTCTTAAAGAGGTAAATAAGATATTTTCTCTCAGCTGACAGATTGCACCCACTTCCAAATACTAAATCAAATTTCCATGTTCCTCTTAGCCTCCAGGCAGCACTCAAGGTCCATGATGTGGAGATGAGCAGTTCTCATGACATCATGGTCAAGTTCTAGATTCATTAGTAAAATAAAACATAATTGCTGTTTTCATCCACTGAATCCAGATGGTATGCTGTATACATTAGATAAGTGAAACTGTCCCCCAAGTCAAACATCAAAGTTATATAATAGGCAACCTAACTCAATAGGGAAGAAACACAATGCTAGATAAATACCAAACTCAGCTGGAATACACTAATGGCACATACCACGTTCTGTGCCTCTACATAGTGCTACTTGACATTGTAGAAGAGATTTTGAAGATTAAAGCTCCTAGGATCAGAACTTTACTCTAAGCTTCTCAGGTATGCCCAATATTATCCAGGAGTCTTCATAATAGAAGGAGGCAGAGGGTTGGAAAGAAAAATGTGACAATACAAGTAAAGAGAGAGAAAAGAGTTTGAGGACAGAATATAGAACAAGAAGCTATGGAATGGAGGTAATCTTTAACAACTAGCAGAGTCTTAAAAATAAGAATAAAAAGGTAAGTGTATGGTTGTCATATGCCTATTAATTCAGAATTTGGGAAGTAGAGGATGAAGAGTGAGGAATTCAAGGCCATCCCTAGCTTCACAATGACTCTGAAGATTCCACTTGGGCCCCTCCTTCTACCCTTCACTGCCTCTCAATAAAGCCATCATATTTTGAGTCAAGTAAAGTACACTAAGTACATCGACGGAATCCATAGCTGGGCAGGTAAATTATTTTCCTTCTCTCAGTTATTTCTTACTTTCCTGCTACACAGTAATAAAATGACCATCCCATCTTTTCCCCATAGTGATAGTTTTCCAGAAGCAAAGGTATCTGTTAAAACCTCATAGCCCATTATCCTATTCTCAACTTGGGTGTCCCTGGCATTCTAGAGGAAAAGGTCAACAGCCCTGTAGTGGCTATTCCTGGTTGTCCACTTGACTATATCTGGAATGAACTATAATCCAGAATTGGAAGGCACACCTGTGATCCTAAACTGGAGGCTGGGAGATACAAGTTTCTGACCTGGATCTTTGCATGGAGATCTTGAAGCATAGTGGCCATGAATCCCAGAAGATTAAGACAGGAAGATCTCTGAGTTCAAGGTCATCTGGGATTAAAGGTCTGGTGGCACACACCTTTAAACTGGGCCACACCTTCTGCTAGAGACTTATATAAGGATATTGGAAGAAGGAAGATTGACTCTCTTCTTTGCCTGCTTGCCTTGTGGGACTGAGCAACTGCTAGATCCTTGGATTTCCATTCATAGCTGCTGTTGACCATTGTTGGGAGTTGGACTACAGAATGTTAAGTCATCAACAAATTCCCTTACTATATAGAGACTACCCATATGTTTTGTGACTCTAGAGAACCACTAATATAAGCTCTCAAGGGATGCCTGGCTCCATAGTAAGTTTCTTTGGCTATCACAGGGAATCTGTATAAATTATTACCCAGGTCTAAGCACTCTGATTGGGATAAGGTAATTCATTTGGGGGCAAATGAAAATGCAATGCCATTAAGTTAGGGTTGGCTGCCACATCTTCACTCATGGCTGTATACCATGTACATGCCTAGTGCCCTCAAAGATCAGAAGAAGGCATCCAATCCTCTGGAACTGAAGTTACAGCTGTGAGACACCATGTGGATGCTAACACACATTTGAACCCAAGTCCCTGGAAGAGTTGCCAGTGTTTTAAAATGCTGGGCCATCTCTCCAACATCCAATATTTTGTTTTGTTTTGTTTTTCGAGACAGGGTTTTTCTGTACACCCCTGGCTGTCCTGGAATTCACTCTGTAGACCAGGCTGGCCTCGAACTCAGAAATCTGCCTGTCTCTGCCTCCCAAGTGCTGGGATTAAAGGCGTGCGCCACCACCACCACCACCAGGCCCAATATTGTTTTTGAGACAGGGACTTACTATGTAGCTTTGGCTGGCCTAGGACTCACAAAGATTCACCTGCCTCAGCTTCCTGAGTACTGAGATTAAAGGCAAGTGCCACCACATCTATCTGTTTTACAAGTTTTTAAAAAAATGAATATACGTATAAAGTAATAATATCTTTAAAAACTGGAGAAAACATAAATCCAAAGAAGGATGATATTGTTGTGAGGTATCTACCAAAAGGACTACTTGAACAGGGTTGGTTAAGCCAATAGAAAGACTTTATCAGGGCCTTCGACTATGATGGATGTTCAGCACCTTAGTATAGTCCTGAGCCTTTCTCAAGGTGAGCTTTTAAACAAAAACTACACCCTAGGTTGACACATGTCAGCTAGCCAGAAGCAGAACTACAGGAGCCAAAAAGTAAGGTCAGTATATTTAGGGACTTTACCAGTCTATGAAACTCTGATGGACTTCAGTGGAGTAGGTGCTTGTTCTTGTTTTAGCCGCTATTGCTGCCTGGATACATGCTGGGTTTTGTAGCATTAATGGTATTTCCTTTATATTATTAGTTGTGCTAAGGTCTGGAGGCCTCTAACAGTGGGGTGATATCTGATACCTTTTCTCTGCTTTGATTTTTTTTTTGAGGTAGGGTCTCTCTCATGTAGGCAAGATGACTTTCAACACTTCAGTATTCTTTGACTCCTGATGCTCCTGCCTCTGTCTTGGACTGGATGCTGTAATTATGGATGTCCCACCACCAAACCTGGCCCCTTCTCAGCTCTTTTTGAGACAAGGTCTGTGTATCCCTGGCTGTCCCGGAACTTGCTGTGAACCAGGCTGACCTCTAACCCAGATTCACCTGCCTCTGCTTCCCACATGCTGGAATTAAAGGCGTGTACTACCATGCTGAACAAAAATCTTATTTGAAACATTTTCTATGTCTTTAACTGGGTTTTACTGTGTAGCCCTGGCTGTCCTGGAACCTGTTCTGTAGATAGGCTGGCTTCTAACAGTGATCTGCCTGCCTCTGCCTCCTGAGCAGAGGTGTTTTCCACCACCATCCGGCTATGTCTTTAACTTCTGTCTCCCATTATATCTCTCCATGTACTTTCTTTGAATTTATCTTATAATTCACTCACACTTAGTATATGACAGTTAAATTCTGGTTGTGAATGTAACTGGAACTCAGAGTCAACTAAAATAATGCTGGGCCCTGCTGTGAGAGATTTTTGTGGTCAGATTACTTGAGGTGCTGAAGACCCACCCATGGGTAGTCCTCAAAAAAAAAGAGGTAAAGATGAAAGTTCATTTTGCCGTGCTTTTACTCCCGTGGAAGAGTACATTCCTTTGCTGGTCTTAGAACCAGCTTCTTCATGCTCCCACACAGGCGGAAGACCATCATCTCTCCAAGAATCCTCCAGGACGACAGGGTCAGACTGCGACTGAGACTCGTGCCCTTGTAGACTGAGCAGCTACTATATCCTGGGCGTCCAGTGAGTTGGCTATTGGTGTACTACAGGAATGAACTGTGTAAGCCAATCTATCAAGCCCTCTATTAACATATATTCACTCTATTGAAGCAGTGGTTCTCAACCTTAATGCTTCCACCTTTGAAACAGATCCTCGTTTTGTGGCGAACCCTAACCATAACATTTTCACTGTTACTTTGTAACTGTAATTTTGATACTGTATGGATCCTAAGATAAATATCTGATATGTGAAAGGATCACTTGACTCCCAAAGGGGCTGTGACCACCCTGTTGAGAACCACTGCTCCAGAGACTCCTAATACACAAAATTTCCTACTTTCTCATAGGAAATTTTACTTTCTTGTAGGAAATTTCCTACTTGGTGCTTTAGCTGTACCCTAAAGCTGTTAAGTTTTGCTTTTAGAGTTTTTTTTGGGGGGGGCAGTTCATGAGGCATGAAGATGACCTTAAATTCCTGATTCTGCCCTACCTCCCAAAGTACTGAGATTATAGGTATGAGCCACCACATGCCTGACTCTGATGCATCAATGTTTATAATGCAGTTGAAAATATTTCTACTTTCCATTGTTTTCTTGATCAGTTCACAGACTAGGTGATCTATTTGGTTTCTGAATATAACTTTGTTTTCTATTTGTTTACTATTTATTTCTAACCAGAAAACATGATTTGGTATCACCAAGTTCACTCTTTAAATGTATAGACTAAAGTGGACATGGTGGCACACACCTTTAATCCCAGTCCTTGGGAAGCAAAGACAGGCAGGCAGATCTCTGAGTTTGAAGTCTACATGGTGAGTTTCAGGACAGCAAGGGCTATGATATATAGAGAGAGTCTGTATCAAGAAAATAAAAATAAAAAAGTAATTAAGTCTGAATAAATTATTTTTTTAATTTTTAGGGTTTTGTTGTTACCAGGTTGGCCTTGAACTCAGAAATCTACCTGCCTCTGCCTCCCAAGTGATGGGATTAAAGGTGTGCCTGACCACCGCCCAGCCTGAATAAATATTTTCCTGCTGAGCCTGAATAAATATTTTCCTGCTGCAAGGACAAAAAAACGACCTCACAGACCTTTTACAGCAGGCAAGTGACTCATGTCAACTTGAGTGGATAAAACAACTCCTAAGAGATGAGTGAGGCATACCTCTGGGTATGCCTGAAGAGTTTGTCAGAGAAAATTAGATCATGAGCAGTGTAATCTAGTGAGTAGACTGTAATGATTATAATAATGATTGAGTCAAACTATGAGGGCTTAGAATTGTGATACCACTACTAGCAAGTCCTGGAAGGTCAGAGGCCTAGTGGAAGAAGGCAGCTGGTGTGTGCCCCTTAGAAGCTGAATCTTAAACCTCTTCTATATCAGTCTTTTTTCTTCTTATTCAAGAAACAAATAGCCTTTGCCACACCCTCCCACTCCAAAACTTGCTAGTGCCAAGCACAAACTGCACCCTCTGAAACCTGAGTCCAAATTAACTTTTTCCCCAATTTAAAATTGTCTGCTTAGGTATTTTGATCACAACACAAAACTAATAAATAGTGGCCAATCAACAAAAGACATTTTGTAAATGAGGAGTGGCAGGCTTTAAAAAATAAGCATGACCAGAGTTTGCTAGCTCTTGGTCTAAATGGCCTCTCAGTACTTCAGTAATTGTGAAAACCTGTTACCTCACACATGAAAGTTTGTTTCATAACTCTTGAAAATTAATTACTAGCTTACCTTGCCTTCTTTTTAAGAGTCAATTCTATTTGCTCTTAAGTGATCAGATTTGGGAATTCAGACATCATAGCTGCCAACTTTGCAACACTTTTCCAATAGGTGGCTTAAGGCTATCTACTTCTCATCTCTAACCTTCAGGTTCCTTATCCAGAGAGCAGAGAACGTTACTATCCCATTACTACTTAGTGAGGTAGATATAATTATACCTATTTTACAAATAAAACCTGAAGGGTCAGATGTTTAGAAAAACATGCCCTGCGGGGCAGTGGTACGCCTTTAATCCCAGCACTTGGGAGGCAGAGGCAGGCGGATTTCTGAGTTCAAGGCCAGCCTGGTCTACAAGGTGAGTTCCAAGACAGCCAGGGCTACACAGAGAAACCCTGTCTTGAAAAACCAAAAAAAAAAAAAAAAAAAAAAAAAAAAAAAAAAGCCCAGTTTCTCATAACAGTGAAAAAACACACTTCTATTTTCAAACCCAATACTTATAGTAAGCTAGTTGATTAATCCAGTCACATTAACAGTAATGTGTTTAGAAATTAAAGTGCATCGTTCATTCCCAGGTGAGACAAGAGCCAGGCGGTAGTGAGTGACATTGTTCCCCTTCAATCCCAACACTCGTGAGGCAGAGGCAGGCAGATTTCTGCCTGACAGCCAGGGCTACACAGAAAAAGCCTGTCTCAAAACTAAAATAAAAATTAAGACACCTACTCAAACGGACTCGCTAGAGGGAATAAAGCACCAAAGCAACAGACTTCTAGAACCAAGGTGCTGAGGCTTGCAAGCTGAACAAACTCAGCGGAAATGGCTGTCTACAGCGCACCCAAGCTCACCGACCTTGCTGCGGTGACCCCAGCCCCAAGGCTGCGCGGCCCGTTAAGGGCTCCCCCGCTTAACAGCGAGCGGAAGGGCCTGGCATCTAAAAATATCACCTTAGATAATCCTTCTTAAATGTGCCTTCGTCTTTTTCCTAAAAACAGACGCTGTCAACACTTTGGCCTCCATCAATCACAGCCTTGGCCTCCGGACTGATTTAGCCAGCGACCCGTCCCTTTCCAAGAATACTGACTTTCCGTATTATTCCCCTCACAGACCGGGTCGAGGCACCCCGAGGACGACGCTGGACGTTAAATGAAATCACCCAAGAATAAAACCCCGATTTTCTCAGCGGAGACGCTTCGGGGGGCGCATCCTGTGACAGTCTCGAGGCTTTTCTCCGCCCAGGCAGTGACGGGAACCTCGTGACTCCAAAGCGCGGCGCAATGGTGCCACCGGGAGACTGGAGGAGGAGCCCCAAACCCAGGCTCTCTGGGCCAGCCCCCGACGGCCCGCGCGTGCGCAGTGCCTCGCCTAGGGATCTCTTTCCCGCCGCTCCCACTAGGAAGCCCAACGCCAAATCTGTCCCCGCGCAGCTGCCGCCGCCGGGGCGCCCGCCCAGCCCGAGGCGCGCCTGCGCACGTCCCCACGCATGCTCCGGCGTACGGCGGCGGCCAGGGGTCGCGAGCCGGTGGGAGACCCGCGCGCGCGGAGCAGCCCGGGGAGTCGGCGCTTCTCTCCCTCCCTCCCCCCACTCCCCTCCCCGCTCCCTTCCCCCCTCCCCAAGAATGTTCCGCTACGAGGTGAGTGCCTGCGACCGGAAGTGACCCCTCCCTCGCCCGCGCGCCCCTTTTTTTTTTTTTTTTTTTCCTCCGCTGCCCGTCGCGCGGGTCTGCCGGTGCGGCTGAGGAGGGGGCAGGGCGCGGGCGGCTGGGAACCCCGCTTCGGCTGCGGGGCTCGGGTGCGGCCCGCAGCGCACCTCGGGGTGGGGGGGGCGGGACTGGCGAGAGCCGGCCGCTGGTTTGCGGCGGGGAGAGCCCGTTAAGTGCGGTAACCTGACCCTTTCCTCGCGCCTCCGCTCAGGGAGCCTGCCCTGGAGACCTGCACGGCTCCTACTCGGTGGCTTTTCCTGAGGCAGCATCCCCCGGGGAATGCCCACGGAAGCGTTTCCCGCCCTGCACCCGGAACCCCTTCATCCGGATCACACACACACACACCCACCCCTGTGCACGCGGGCAGCCGTCAGGTGGAGGGGCAGGGACTGGCCCTTGGGCTGAGATTTTGGTCGGCTTGTGAAGGAGGCTGGGAGTGGGGAGGGGGGCGTGTCCAGCAGAAGTTCCTTCCTAGGTGAATGGAGGAAAGTGAGGGTTTGGTGACGTCGTTTGGAGAAGGTAGCTGTTTGCTGACAGTCACTTAACTGCTGGGTGACCTTGAGCAATTCCTAATCTTGGGGTGAAACAGGCTCCAGATTTTTAGTTTAAGGACTGAGCTAGGGAAATCCTTACTAAATCATCCTGATTCGGTCCAGTCGTTGTGATTTCATAGCGAATTGCTAGAAGTTGCTTCTTGTGTGGAGGTAGTTGCCGGGCTGGCTCTTTAGGGGAGGAAGATTGAGTAGAAAAGGCCCTTAAAAGTTCCCAGGTAAGTTATATCCCAAGCTGTTCCGGTAGAGTGTGGCATTCCAATTTGGAATCTTTGAACATTGGGAACAGTGGAATGCTTGATTTTTGCATTTGTGACTCAACTCACTTTGGGTAAACAGGAGGAGAGATGATCAGATACTGTGATTAGAAGTTGCCAGAAGCAAAGAAAACTTGGTAAACTGAATAAATATGAATTGGGAGAAATGATTAAAATTAGGATATACCAAGCTTATCTAGTGATCTTTACTCCCTTGAGGCTTCGACAGGAGAATCAGGAGTTCTAAGCTAGCCTGTATCTAGAGAAATAGTAATTGAAACAAAACAAATTAGAGCATACCCAAGATGTTAATGGTAATTCTAGCTTTTATTCAGCTTTCTACAATCTTTGCCTTGTTTAATCCTCACACAAATTTTCTTCATCAAGTTGTGTTTGGCTCTAAATTACAGTTTAAGGCACGGAGGTTTAGTACCTAGTACAGAGTCTGAGACATGGTTGGTCCTCAAAAGGTGTTTGGGAGCTGGAGAGATGGCTGCTGTTCCACAAACCTTTGGTTCAGTTCCCAGCACCCACATGGCACCTCACAACTTGTAACTACAGTTCCAAGGGTCCTAGTATCATCACATAGACAACTTTGTAAGAGTAGAACGAGAAGTTGTGATTGTTTTTTAGCGCTTAGCTTAAATTGTAGCTGAGAATGATTGTGTTTTGCTTTCTGGCTAGAGTTTAGTCCTACAGGAAAGAGGAAGAAAGATGGACAGATTTAAAAGCATTGGGGAAATGACAGGGATGTAGTGAGGAAAATGTAATTTTGTTGAAAAAGTTACATGAAACTCAAGATAATAAAGTGCTGATTTATAACTACCACTATTTCAAACAGAGATATAAAGGGATTGTGTGTCTTATAATGTTATAGTCATTAAAAAGGCCCAACTTTAAATGACTACATAAATGTCATGAGAAGTTAATCGTTTGTGGGTTTTTTGGTTTTTTTTTAGTCTTTGGAGGATTGTCCTCTAGATGAAGATGAAGATGCATTTCAAGGCCTGGGAGAAGAAGATGAAGAAATTGATCAATTTAATGATGATACATTTGGGTCAGGTGCAGTTGGTAAGTGACATTTTATACTGTCTGTTGATCTCAAGTACTTTGGTGTTAGGTCAACCTCTAATATGAGTTTTCTGTGTTTGCATGTGTGTAGATGTGGGTAAGCATGTTCCATGGCTGTCTTGTGAAGGCCAAAGGAAGACCTCGAGTTGGAGCTCACATTCTACCTTATTGAGACAGAATCTCTCTTGTTTCTTTCACAGAGCTATATATTTAAGGCTAGGTGGCCCAGAGATTTGGGTCATTCTTATGACCCCATCTCCTGTCCCAAAGTAGAATACAGGATTGCAGGTACTGACCAGTGCACCCAGCTGTGTTCTGGGGGTTGGACTGAGGTTGTCAGACTTGTGTATAAATTGGTTTTATTCACTCAGGTGAGCTGGGTGTTTTTCCTGACCCAGTTTTGTTTATATAATACAGCCTTCACTAAGTCATAGCAATTCATCTTCAGTTCTGCTCATCAGGGCCTCTTTGCCTCACCTATAATAGCAGGTATTCTTGATTCTCTGTAGCTGTAGATTGCTAGTATAAGGAATTTAAATAATTGGAGAAGTAGATATTTAAATGAGGTTAAAAGTAATAATCAATAAAGGACGTGTTTGTAGAGAATGCAAGGAAAACTAGTGACTATCAAATTTTGATGTAGTCTGTAAGACATTTTAAAATTCACTTTACCACAATCAGATAAAGAACTTGAGTTCTAGGCTAGCCTAGACTACATGGAAAAACCTGTGTTCCAGAAAAGGGGAAGAAAAGCCAGGCAGTGGTGGTATACCTTTAATCCTAGCATTTGGGAGGCAGAGGCAGGCAGAGCTCTATGAGTTCTATGAGTGTCCCAGTCTCACACATACCCTTAAAAGTGGGAGGAAGCTCCTAGGCTACCACTAGAATATTGCATAATAATTTCTACTGTCTCAGAAGCTTTTTAGTATAGTGAAAACACTATACAAAGAATTTGGCTGATAAAATGTCACCATAAATTAGTAAAAGTATGTAGAACAAGTTCAGAGGAAGTAGACTAACAAGGTAAAGTTTATACTTTAGAAGAAGAACAAATAGAGTATCGATGACTACCTAAAATGTAGATACTCCTGCTTCAGCTTGTGGAACGAAGCAGTAATGGTATTTAGGTTTCGTTGTGTATAAATATTCGTTATTTCTTTGGAATTGCCGAAGGTCAGTCTGTATAAGTGTTTCAAGTTAGATAATAAAGCCAGAAAAAATACAATGGTAGTGGGTATTCAGTACCAAAAAGCTTTAAAAATCTTACAGTGGGCCGGGCGGTGGTGG
>JADRCD010196660.1:0-14607 GCA_019843815.1 Montemys delectorum | reverse complement strand
TTCCCTGCACACGTGTGAAACTTAGGACTTGATTCCCTACGGTAGGTAGGAGGAAGGCACCCATCAGGAACTGGAGCTAATCATGGGTGCACTTTCTCGGCAGGTGAAGTCCAAGACAGTGGCTCAGTGCGTGGAGTACTACTACACTTGGAAGAAGATAATGCGACTAGGGCGGAAACACCGGACACGCCTGGCAGAAATCATTGACGACTGCATGGTGAGCGGTGTTCCTCAGCCACTCCCACTGACCCCTCTGCCCTGCCTGCACTCTGCTCCTGGGCTAGTGAGTAGCTAGTGTGTTTTGGTTTTGCCGGGTAGCAGCTAGGAAAGGTGCAGGGAGTTCCCTGCACACGTGTGAAACTTAGGACTTGATTCCCTACGGTAGGTGGGAGGAAGGCACACCCAGGTTCAGGCGGTAGCCCCCACTTTGTAAAAGCTGTAATGGCTTCGTGTTGGTAGGCAGGCAGGAGCCGGAGTGAACGCAGGGTAGTCCGTCCCACAGACTAGGCTCCTGTCTCTTAGGAATGTGTTCTCACTGGCTCTGTGACCCTTTCCTGAGCCTTCCATGTCACAGATGTCATTGGCCTAAGAACATAAGGTGTGGGGCTCTCTGTGACCACCACGGCCTGCAGAGTAACAGTCCACAGGAGGCGAGAGGGAGCATGGTTCTACACGACTCAGTAGCCAATGATGGTTTACATTTCAGGAGTCTGGCCAAAGTAGTTTTTTTTTTTTTTATGATATTAGAGTACAGCACAATCTGGTGAAATTTTCTCTGGTGATAATTAACTCAGTCCCATGAGCACAATAAAGCTTAAGACATGACTGCATAGAAGCGCTTTGTAAAGTACGTGACCTCTTCCATAAAGTGGGTTCTGTAGATTGACAAGCTCGTGATGAGGATGAGGGTGGGGGGAGGTCTGGTGTGGTCACCAAGCTCTTAGCCACGTCTGCTCCCAGCCTTCATGTCGGATAACAGGTTATAGGTCCATTCCTACCTAAGGACAATCCTCTGTGTTTACCCTAGTGCCTGTCTGGGAGCACAGGGGCCTCCACGCCTCCCACAGTCACCTATCCCAGAAAGATGGAGGAGGTCTGGGATTGTGTGGCATTCCCTCTAAAGTGTGACCGAGAGGCACTTTGACCTGTGGTAGTACGACCAGGAAGTCTGATCATTGAGGAGCTGCTGTGTGGGTGTGGATGACTCCAGTCCTTCCATCCATCCACCACTGGCATCGATCTTTATTAGCAGACAACCCAGAGTCATCCTCATATTATAGACTTGAGACCAAAAAATGGGAGCTGTGCCTGCCTAGCACACACAGAGCCCTGAGTTCGAATCCCAGCACCGTGTAATACTGGGTCTGGTGGCACTCACTGGTCATCCCAGCTCTCAGAAGCTAGTGACAAGGAAGGTCAAAAGGTCTGGGTCACTTTTGGTTATATAATTCATGGCTAGTCTGGGCTACATGAAAAGTTACCGAAAAATAAATAAATAAGCCGGGCAGTGGTGGCACACGCCTTTAATCCCAGCACTTGGGAGGCAGAGGCAGGTGTATTTCTGAGTTCGAGGCCAGCCTGGTCTACACAGTGAGTTCCAGGACAGCCAAGGCTACGCAGAGAAACCCTGTCTCAAAAAAGAAAAACAAAAACAAAAACAAAAAAATAATAATAATCAAATAAATAAATAAAATAAAATAAAATTTAATAGTAAAGTCCCAGGGCTACAGAGATGGCTCAGTGTTTAGAGTGCATCCTGCTCTTCCAGAGAACCTGAGCTTGGTTTCCAACATCCAAATGGCAGCTCCAGCCCCAGGAAGTCAGTGCCCTCTCCTACATTCCGACCACACCTGCTTTCCCAATGTGGACAAATTTGCAGCCGGGCAGTGGGGCACACTCCTTTAATCCCAGCACTGGAGAATTTGAGGCCAGCCGGGTCTATAGAGCAAGTTCCAATTTAGCCAGGACTACACAGAGAAACCATGTCTCAAAATAAAATAATAATAATAATAATAATAATAATAATAATAATAATAATAATAATAATAGTAATAATAATAAATTTAAAAACCCTAAATGAACAAATAAAGTAAGTAAAAATTAAATCCTTAAAAACTATAAATGTAAAATATGAAAGGAAGAAACAAAAGGGAGCAATCTGGCCTACTGTAGTTCTGTCAACTGCAAGTATTTAATTCTCACAATATGCACATAAATATATGAGCTGAAAGACTGCTTAGTGGCTAAGAGCACTGCCTGCTATTGCAGAGGATCTGGGTTGCTTCCCACAATCCAATGGTGGCTGACAGCCATCTGGATCTCCAGTCCTAGTTGATCCAGCTCCCTCTTCTGGCTGCCTCAAGCATCAGGCACAAACTATGGTGCACATACATACATAACTACCTCTAACTCCAGCTACAGGGGATCCAACACCTTCTGGCTTCTGCAGGCAGGGCATGCAGGTAGCATACACTCTCACACACACAATTATATCTATATATAATATAGATATAGCAATCATGTCTATATGTAATATAGATATAGTAATTATGTCTATATATAATATAGATATAGTAATTATGTCTATATATAATATAGATATAGCAATTATATCTATATGTAATATAGATATAGTAATTATATCTATATATAATTGTATGTGTGTATGAACGTGTGTGTGTGTGTGTGTGTGTGTGTGTGTGTGTGTGTATCTTCCTCCCTGCCCTGTGTTTGCCCAGTTCCCATCTGAAGTTATTCTAAATGTTTCCGTCTGCAGAGCATCATAAAATGGCCAGCATGTAGCTGCAGAGTGCTACATGTTGGGGTTTGATTCCCTCTATCTTTGTATCTCTGAGTTACTTCACCTTGATGATAAATATGTTAGGAACTTGTACAGATTGCCAGTTGAAATAAAAACCCATCTGAAGCCCTGAGATGTGGATAGCCGCCATGCAGTAGAATTCAATCTGTAATTTTGTGGCTACAAATATGAAATGTGTCTTCAGAGCTCTTAAGCCAATAGAGATGGCATTGTGAGAAAATCGTAATTATGAGAAGTACCATGGAACAAGTGCCATTGTTGTAAGGCTTTCTTGTGTAGCATGTCCTACAAACGCCACAGTGGAGGCCATGTCTGCTCAACAGTGGAGACTAGAGAGTCCCAGTTCTTTTGAAGAGGACATGCACTGTTTCGCCTGAGACGATGGATTTGAAAGGGGATGGGTAACAGGGAGAAGGCCACCTATGTAAAACCGGCCCGGGTGTTCCACACTAACAAGGGACCTTTTTGTAGAAACTGTTCCACAATAGGTGTTGGGCCTGTGCAGTTCACACTGACTGTGCAAGCATCACTAATTGATCTTAGTTGGCTGGCTGGAAACTGGCCATTTCCATTTCCTAGCTTGCTAACACCACCTGTTGACCCTGCATCTACATGGACCCGATGCCTTGTGTTACATCACATTACCTGTGAACAGCACTGGAGGGGAAAGTGCTAACTGTCTTGTGTTGGCTGGTATTGTCTCTAATTCTCCCACAACTCACCCCTAAATCAAAACTAGCCACTATGGAACAGTTGTAGTCCCAGCTCAGAAGAGGCGGAGACGCGGGATTGCCATGAGTTATAGACCAGCTTGGAATACACAGTGAGTTTTAGGCCAATCTGGACTATGGTGTGAAACATTGTCTTCTGGGATGGGGCAGGAGAGGCTGTAGACATGGCTCAGTAGTTAAGAGCACTTGCTGTTCTTCCAGAGGGACCTGGGTTGGATTCCTAGCACCTATATTAGGTGGCTCTCAACAGCCTGTAACTCCAGCTCCAGGGGATCTAATGCCTCTGGCTTCTGAGGACACTTACTTGCCCATACCCATATTCAAAGACATCTACATAATCTAAAAGTGAAAATAAAAGAAGCCAGGAATGGGACTGGAGAGAGGTCCTGACTTCAATTCCCAGTAACCACATGGTGGCTCACAACCATCTGTAACGGGATCTGATGCCCTCTTCTGGTGTGTCTGAAGACAGCTACAGAAGTACTCATATACACTAAATAAATAAATAAATAAATAAATAAATAAATAAATCTTTAAAAAAAAAAAAAAAAGCCAGGTGTGGTATTACATACCTTTAATTCCACCACTTGGGAGGGTGAGACATATGGATCTCTATAATTTCAAGGCCAACCTAGTTATGATAGTTCTAGGCCAACCTGGGTTATGTAGTGATGAGACTTTGTCTAAAAAAGTAAAGATAAGGGCTGGTGAGATGGCTCAGCGGGTAAGAGCACTGACTGCTCTTCTGAAGGTCCCGAGTTCAGATCCCAGCAACCACATGGTGGCTCACAACTACCCGTAATGAGATCTGACGCCCTCTTCTGGTGCGTCTGAAGACAGCTACATCGAATTACGCCGGAGCAAGCGGGGCCGGAGCGAGCAGGGCAGCAGAGGTCCTAAGTTCAATTCCCAGCAGCCACACACATGATGATAGCTCATGGCTACCTGTACAGCTACAGTGTACTCATACACATAAAATAAATAAAAATAAATCTTAAAAAAAAAAAAAAGTAAAGATAAAATACTACTGAAGAGAGGAAACCTCAATCCGTGAACTCAGGGTATGAAATCTTTATTCTTTGGAAATTCCTACTTCTAGATTCTAAGAATCAAAGGCTCGCCTGGAGTTGCACAGCTTGGGAGACAAGCTAACTGGAGCTCACCTGCTATAAACAGTGCATGTACAGGGAGGGCCGGGCATAGCTGTCAGGGACAGACAGCTGGACATACTTCTGTTTCCTCATTTGTAAGTGGGATAACTGTTTACAGGGTGTTTAGTGATGTAACTATACACTCCTCTTGTGACTAGTAAATATATATATATATATATTATATATATATTATATATATAATATATATATATATATATACACACATATATACAGCTAAAGTAAAAGTACTGTATCAGAGGATTCCTGACTCTTGGTCCTCAGCCACTTCTGGGCATCAGGAGCCAGCCACACTTTCTCTACTCTGAAAACACAGAGGGGAGTCAAATAGTTGCTTCAGCAGGAAGGAAAGGAACGTCTCTTAAACTCCCATGTTTAGCCAAGCCTAGTGATGCATGTCTGTAATCCATCACTTAAGCTGTGACAGATGGCTCAGAGGTTAAGAGCACTGGCT
Source organism: Montemys delectorum (assembly GCA_019843815.1). NCBI lineage: Eukaryota > Metazoa > Chordata > Mammalia > Rodentia > Muridae > Montemys > Montemys delectorum. The sequence continues at coordinate 9,432 of JADRCD010196660.1, read as the reverse complement.
GCTCTTCCAGAGGTCCTGAGTTCAGTTCCCAGCAACCACATGGTGGCTCACAACCATCTGTAATAGGATCTGATGCCTTTTTCTAGTATGCATGAAGACAGAGTACTTATATACGATAGATAGATAGATAGATCAATAGATAGATAGATAGATAGATAGATAGATAGATAGATAGATAGATAGATAAAAAGAGAGAGAAGCTGAGGCAAGAGGATTTGACTTCAAAACCAGTCTGGGCTACATCGTGAGATCTTGTCTGGGAAGCAGAAGGAGGTAGCAGGAGAGCCAACTAGGTGTGGTGAGGCTGTGCTTCTAAGTCCAGCACTGAAGGGATGAGAGCAGGAGCTCAGGAGTCAAGGGCAGCTTTGGCTACAAAGCAAGTTCAAAGCCAGACTGAGCTACGCGGAACAAAAATAAGATGGAGAGATGGTTCATCAGTGAAGAGCACTTACTGCTCTTGCTGAAGACCCAGGTTTGGTACCAAGTGCCCACATTAAGCAGTTCATGACCATCTGTAAGTCCAGCTCCAGGGAATCCGATGCCCTCTGCTCTTCTTGGGCATCGGCTTGCACATGGTGCACATAAACTCATGCAGACTCAAAACCATACGGTGGCACATGCCTTTAATCCCAGTACTTGGGAGGCAGAGACAGGCAGATTTCTGAGTTCGAGGCCAGCCTGGTCTACAGGGTGAGTTCCAGGACAGCCAAGGCTACACAGAGAAACCTTGTCTTGAAAAAAACAAAAAATAAAATAAAATAAATATAAAAATAAATTAATTTTAAAGTTAATCTAGTCCCTGAATTCTTTCCCAGTCCACCCACATCACCCTGCTCAATAACTGGCTATTTGAAGTCTTATTGAGTGTTTTGCCTGTATCTATGTATATGCATCACATTCATGCCTCATGTGCGCAGAGTTCAGATCTCTTGGACCTAGAGTGGTTATAAGCTATGGTGTAGGTGCTGAGAAGTGACCCTGGGGCCTCTGCAAGGACAGCAAACACTCCTAACTGCTGAGCCATCTCTCTAGACTCCACCCCCACCTAAAAATTCTTTTAAAGGTTTATTGTTTTGTATATATGTGCTGTGGGTCTGAATGCGTGTTGCATGTGTGCACCACATTCATGCAGGTTCCTGTAGAGGCTGCAAGAGGACATCATATACTCTCAAACTAGACTGAGACTGATTGAGAGCTGCCTAATGAGTGTCCTGAGAGCTGAGCACTGGTCTGAAGAACAGTGTCCACTCTTAACTGCTGAGCCATTTTTCCAGCCTCTATATTTTATTATGTGTATGTGTGTCTTTTTAAGTGTTATGCCATGTGTGTGCAATACCCAAGGAGACCAGAAGAGGGCATCAGATCCCCCCTGGAGCTGGAGTTACTGGTGATTGTGATCTAGACATGGGTGCTGGGAATGTAATCTAGGTCCTCTGAAAGAGCAACCACAGTTCTCAATGGATGCTCCATCACTCCAATACCTCTACCTTATTCCTTGAGGCAGGGTCTCTTCAGTGAGACTGAAGCTTTTACCTTCTAGACTAGGCTGGTTGGACAACCTCCCAGCACTGGAGGCACCCACACACTCCTGGCTTTTATCTGGGGATGAGGGACTGGGACTTCAGGTCCTCATGCTTGTGTAACAAGCACTTTATCCACTGTTATTCTTCCCTCCCCAACCCTCCCAGGCAGAGGATCTCCATGCCTTTCCCCTCCGCCTTAGCAAGTCATTCTATAAGGGATCATGGGGGGTCTCAAGTTCAACAGGAAGATTTCTTGACCTCAAGATCCGAAAGTGTCCAGAGACCAGCCCCCACAGACTGTCACCTACCATAGGAAGAGTAACAGGGCCCCAGTGTCCCCTGAACTCGTGGCTTGTGATTTCTACCCACCATGAAGTTGCCTTTTGGGGATATCACCCTCTTGCTTTTATTAACAACAGACCAGCGAAGAGGAGGAGGAGGCTGAGGAGGAAGAAGAGGACCCAGAAGAAGATAGGAAATCCATAAAAGAAGAGGAGAGTGAAGTGCCCAAGTCGCCAGAGCCACCTCCTGCCCCTGCCCTGGCTCCCACTGAGGGGCCACCCATGCAGGCTGTTGGCCAACAACCATCAGGCAACTTCATTTGTGAAATGCCCAACTGTGGGGCTGTAAGTATCTATGTTGTCCCACCTGGGAGACATGAGGGTCATGCAGCTGTGCCTAGTTCTAAGAGCAGTGGACATCTGGCAGATCCTGCCACGCAGCTACCACTTTCTTACTCGCTTGGCCAACAGAGAGTGACTGTATATTCTCTGCCAAGCATGATGCTGCATGCTGGGGAATTTAGGAGGCCCCTAAAGCCAAGTGTGGCGGCACAAGATTGTCATTCCCAGCACTCTGGAGACTGTGGTAGGGGAATTGAGACCTTGAGGCTAGCCTACGGTACATAGTGAGTCTCCACCTCCAGACCAAAACAAAAAGCACCTCCTTCAGGAAGTGTGTGATTGACAGCTCTGCATGAGAGCAAGCCTCCAGAAGGCACACACTGTCTACTATCTATGCTGTCTCCTGATACTCTGCAGGTCCTCGGACTGTGTAGCACCCAAAGACCAGATTAGACCTTGTCAACAAGCATTTAAATTCACTAGAAGATTCCACCAGAGTTTCCCTTTTATAATACAGTGACTTACCTGAACCGCCTCCAGTTTTATCTCTCTGGAAGGTTTAGCTTTTCATATTCTATAAAGTGTTACTACTTCTAATTCAAATGTCACATTAGTGACATCTGAGCACGTTGTTTCCAAGCAGCTAATGTTTGACTCTGCAGCCTGAGGGGACAAAACTTCACTAAGCAACTTTATGATGTGACCAGGATGAGAGAGAGTCTAGGGACCCCTCCACCTCCTCCTGAGTACAGAAGAGCCTCATGGATGTGGTGGCAAAGCCAGCTCAGTCAGTCAGCAGGTTCTCCAGGGGAGGAGCGAAGACTAAAAAGAAAAAGACAATTAAACAACACTGTAGCATGACTACAGTCAGTTCTGAGGCTGAAGCAGGTTTATTCTTCTTTACCAGTCTGCTTTTATAACACTTTAAGTACATGCAAAATAATAAGATCTGTTCCTGGTCAAGGAACAAGCAAGGCAATAAACAAAAAGTGGGTAAATACCCTTTCTAGGGGCTAGTCAGGATGACCAAGACAAAAGGAATGCCACACACTCTGAGCTTTGCATTAACTCAAATGTAAAATGTTCCTAATCTGGGCCTATTTCCTGAGTCCTGGCCCAAAGTCAGACTTGAGCTTACTTCTTTTGTCCTGGCCAGATGTCAAATTCCCGCCAAGTTTCTAGAAGTGACCCCCAAAAGCTCTCCACATCTCCCCCGTTTTTATTTTATAAACAAGACTAGCCTGTCTCAAGTCATTCTGACAAGAATGCCTTCCTTACCCATCATGGAATATGCATATCAAAAACAATGCTCTTCTGTCTTAGGTTGGTAAGGCTCAGTGCAGAATGTTACCCATCGTTGGCTGCCAACCTGTTAAATTAATAATTCTGTCTGGGGATCCAGTTTTAGTTAAAAGCCATGTATTGTGTGGCCGCCAACATATTGATGTTGTTAAAGGCAAGTTTTATCACAATGGGCAGGAATAAAAGTATTCCCAGGACAAGACAGGCTAGCATGATCAAGCTATATATGCCATTTCTTGAAGCTTGACCAAGATGGAAATACTGACCTCAGGCCATGAATAATTTTATCAGCAATATCTGGAGCATCAAAGCTCAGCAAAGCAGCATCCTTTAAATTCATAATCTCAGTATGCAAAGTTAAAACACCCAGAGAGGTGTTAGAATTGTGCCAAATACCCTGCAAGTACCTTTGAACTTTTTCCCAATTATAGTGACTATCATTGTAAATTTTAGAAGTAACACAAATCCATTGGTATTTGGCATGGTACTTGAGATGGTTTCTTACTTGTTCGAAATCCAGATCCTGTCTTTGTTATACATCCAGATCCTATTCCAATTTTACCTACTACAAATGTAACTTCATACAAGGCAGTTGTGAATTTTCAAATGTCTCTGAAAATGTCCTGAACCAGCCTTCCAAATGAAGACTATTATTTCCAATATTGGATTGATTTCTAGACCAGTCCATGATAGAGTCAGAATAACTGGTCACATTAAAGCAACTTCTCTATTTGATTAATTTTTCAAAGGCAGGTTCCACAGTCTCCATGTTCTCTGTCCCACAAAGTCTGAAAGCTTGAGGCAAGGCAGCTTGTCCAGTCTGGGTTATAGACAAGCAAAGGTGGGTCAGGAACATATGTCCAAACAGCTTCCCAGTCACCACTGTCAGGGTACTCTCAAAGGTCAGCATCATTCTTTGTCCCAGCATCAACATGTCTCACTCTGGCAGCTACCACGCTTCTGCAGCCAATGTCCTCTAAGGCTCCACACCCTAGAGACTGTTTAGCATGGCTTCTGTGTGTCCTGCCTGACCCCACAAGTCTGCATTAGCTGAGATTTCCCCAAACTGGGTTTCCTAAACCCTGACGCACTGCCATAGATATGTTCTAGAAGTGTCACCCCCTTCTCAGGAAGCTCCACCGTCCTCCAGTTCATCTTTGCTTTTCTAATACAGAGCATATTGATGCTGTCATTGAGTCCGCCATTTAAAGAATTACTTTGAAGTGTTTATATCCTGGCCTGGGCAGATGGCACACACCTTTAGTCCCAGCCCTCTGGAGGCAAAAGCAGGCTTCTCTAGTTCAAGGCCAGCCAGAACTACATAGTGAGATCCTGTCTCAAAAGAAAGAAATAAGTAAAATATTTTATAAAATGTTTTAATAAAAATGAAAAGGCTTTAAAAAATAATAGAAGTGAGCCGGTTGGTGGTAGCACATGTCTTTAATCCCAGCACTTGGAAGGCAAAAGCAGGTTTGAGTTTGAGGCCAGCCTGGTCTACAGAGTGAGTTCCAGGACAGGCAGGGCTACACAGAGAAACCCTTTTTCAAAAACAAACGAACATTAAAGAGAAATGTATATATATGTTCCATTCCCTTTGTGAGAGCATGAAAAATGGCCAGCATTTTGGGTCTCTGACAGCCTGGCCTCTGCACTCCGGCACTGCTATTTTGCTCAAATTGCTTCCTACAGACTAAGATATGACTTTAAATGATAATGTTCCTTGGTGAATTGGTTCAGAAACTGGGCGCTTTTTCAATTCATTCTTTAGGGTAAAATAAATGTTTGATTTTTAATTTGGGGGATTGGGGTTCATTTTTTATTTGATTTGTTTTTTCAGCGGGTGGGACTCATCTTTTACTTCACCCATCAGACATGCTCAGCAAGATAGACATTCTTAATGACTTCTTAAAAATCTCATCAAAGAACATGTGATTGATGGTTTATTCCATGCCTAGCAATGAAGACTGGGTTCAGCAAATCAGAAATAGAATCTTTTTTGTAATATAATAAAAAGAACTCATGAGTTGAACAAAGAGAGGCCACCTAAAGCCACTGAGATGGAATAAAGGTTGTTGGTTTGGAGGGCTGTGGACCATAGTCCAGTACTCCAAGTGGCTCTGAACAGAGGATACTTTGGTTCTGCAAGAACATGTTTACTAGGACTGGGAAGGTGGGAACAGCATCTGCTGGGCAGAGGCCACAGAGGCCTCTACACTCCTACTGTGCACAGGACAGTCCTGTCCAGTCCTGTGTATTCACAGTGCTGAAGCCAAGAAGCCCAGCTCTGTGGCAATATTTGAAAAACTAGCCAGGCATGGTGGCAGACACCTGTCCTCCCAGCACTTGGAGGAGGAAGGCAGGACGATAAGGAATTCAGCTATACAGTGAGGTGAAGGCCAGCCTGGACCGCAGATTAGTCTCTAACTCAATGAAGTCATTGGCCTTCATATACCCAGCCAGGCAGACTTGTAATTCTAGCACTCGGGAGACAGGCAGGAGGATGCCTCATGTTTTAAACTACAAGAAAGTCTGGCCCTTTTGGCTGCGGTACACTTGGATTGCAGGTGTAGCTCAGAGCGAGAACATGATCTAGGAAGTATGAGGCCCGTGTTCCATCCCCAGCATCACAGAAAGTAAGATTTAAAACAATAGGCTACGAAGGGGACCTCGAACTCCTCTCATTTTGCACATGGGGGAAAAAGTATTTGAGAATCGAGTTGTTTAATGGCCTCTGATATTTGCAAAGAGTTTCAAGTTAGAGCTGGATGCTGGGTCTCCTGGCTTTGAGACAATAGCTTTGTCCTTGGTACTAAGCTACCCGGTCTTCTGCTCTGGTTAGACCAGAGGAGGAAGTTTTATCCAAACAGAGTTCGTGGTTGGGGTATCTGAGCTTTGCGTTCTGTGGCACATGCCCAGTGCTTGCTTGTGTGAGCCCTGTGCTGTTTCATGTATCCCATGTTTTGCCACCAAATAACTAACAACCCTAATTTCCTTTTCAGGACTGTAGATGTCATGTCGCTCCCTTTCTTCCTCAGGTGTTCAGCTCCCGACAGGCACTAAATGGCCACGCCCGCATCCATGGCGGCACCAACCAGGTGGCTAAGACCCGAGGTGCTGTCCCCTCTGGGAAACAGAAGCCAGGTGGCACCCAGAGTGGGTACTGCTCAGTGAAGAGTTCACCATCTCACAGTACCACCAGTGGAGAGACAGACCCCACCACCATCTTCCCCTGCAAGGAGTGTGGCAAGTAGGTACACTTGAACGAGGGACCAAACCTACGGTCAAAATGAATGATGGTTTTTTTTTTAGGGGGGGGGCTCTTTCTTCAGCTCACTCTCGGGACTTCCCTTGATACCATCCAGGGGCTCTGCAGATAGATCTTCTTACTCCCTCTATTCATGCCTCTGCCCACAGCAGACATCACTAATCGATTACCGCATTCCCTAACACCACATCACATTAAAACACGGTATCCTATCCTTTATATCATAATGATGCAAGCTGGCACATCCAGTTAATTAAAGCCCAGGCATGGGATAAAACCTGGTTTTCATCCCTGTCCCTTTAGATATAACTTAAAACAGCACTTAAGGAAGGAAGGCGAGAACACTAACACAGTGGACTTTCTTTCACTCCACCACACACTTCATGTGTATGAATTCACTCAATCTTCACAGGGGAAAACTCCATCCAATGCAAGGTACCTTCATGCTTAGTTCATAAGTAAAGATTTTAAAGGCAGGTAAAATGCCTTTTCCCAAGTCACACTGCCAGGAAAGCAAAGCCGAGATTTAAACCTTGCTGTGTCCAGATGCAGTGCCCAGCCTCTGCCAGCTTTCTGCTTCATTTTGGTTAGCTACATTACAAAAAGCCTACCTAGTGGTAAATGCATGACTCCTTCACTCAGTGAGTCTGCCTCGCCCCAGGGCTGTAGCATTGTCACAGCCTGATAGCTGAGAGGGCCTTGTTGAATCTCTCTTTAGTCTCTAGTGTCTCAAGCATATGAGGAATGGTACCCGAGAGTGACACCTACCAGGTGACTCTCTTAGTTCCATAAGTGAGGCCAGTGGGGACTTCTGTTTCCACGTCCTCACAGAATATGTCAGGTGGGCTGGAAAGATGGGTAAAAGTAACTTATATTTGCCTGATACAATTGTCTCCAAGGCTTACTCCCTCGGTCTGCTAACCCAGGCCTGGTCCTGGAAGCTTCCAGCCTGTACAGTTCTATCTAGGCCTAGAATGTTTTCAGCCTTTGAGACTTCCTGCTGAATAAGCTCATCCTTTTTTGTTCTTTCAAACTCTAGATGTGTGATCAGCTCAGCTGTTCTGGCTCAGACTCCTCTCCAAGCTGACTGTTTTATGCTGGCTTCTCTCACTCAGCCTGTGACTTTTTGCTTTGCTTGGCCTCAAACTAATTCTAGCAATACATTCTAATCTGACTCCTCATTCTCTGGCTTGTTCTGTCTTCACCTGTGTCTAGCTCGTTCTCTCCTTGCTACCTCTGTCTATAACTGGTGAAACTACCCCCTCCCCCCCCCTGCACTGCTCTCAAGCAGCTTCCCTTTCCTCTCTTTCCTCATGAGAGTTGGAGATAGCCTATTCTATCAAATCTTTCTCTGATTCATCACTTTGTCTGCCACTCAATTAGATATCAATTTCAAACATTGGTGCTTCCTTCTATAAACTAACTTTACCTTCATTGTTTGGAATTAAAGATGTGTGCTAAGGGTGTGTCTGTATTCCAGCCAGAGGGATAAAAGATGTATGCTAAAGGCTGAGCCATACCACAACTAGAAACAGCTTTTTTTCAGTAAATAACAACCTCAGGGTTCACAGGGTGATCAAATATCCTGCAACAGAGATGTCTAGCCGTTCTTTGCTACTTTGTGGGTTCTTCTTTTCCTACCCTTTACTCCCCCTTCATCATCTATCACTAGATAGAAGAGAAAGAGGGATAGAGAAGAGGAAAAGATAAAGATTCCTGAATCTAATTTCAATTTATTTCTAATTTGAACATTACTACTAACATACCGCAACTCCCCCCCCCAATGACCAACAGCCACCAACCCCACCTCTTCGAGCCCTAGCATTTATGTACCCTCTGAAAAGTTCAGAAACAATGTCAAAAACTATTTGCAGCTGGCAAAACCACACCTCTGCCAGAGCATTAGACAAATAGTCAGCAGCTGCAGACAGTCCAAAGCAGCCCCATAGCCCCACACCTGAGATTAAAGCGAAAGCGTATTCTTATAGTATTTCTTGTGTTTTAAAAACAATTCCAGAATTCTCCCTAGAGATAGCTTAACAATTGGGAACATCGGTTACCCTTCCAGAGGACCTGGGTTTGCTTCTAGCAACCATCTGTAACTCCAGCGCCAGATCGGATGCTCTCTTCTAGCATCCACAGATGCTGCACAAAACTACATGCAGGCAGGCACCTATTCATATAGAAAATAACAACCAAAGAAAAAGAACAATTGTGACATTAAAAACTAATAATAATGTATCAGGCAACTCCATAGCATTCTGCAATGAGCAAGTCTTCCCTGCCTTTGCCTGAGACCGTTTTGTATGGTGTTTTGTACTTTTTTTTTTACACTCCATATTTTATCTGCCCCACCCACCCGCCCTCTGACTGCTCCACATCCCACACTTCCTCCACACCCCCTGTCTCCATGTGGATGTTCCCCACCCCCCACTCCACCTGACCTCTAAACTCCTTGGGGCCTCCAGTCTCTTGCATCATCTCTGAATGAACACAGACCCAGCAGTCCTCTACTGTATGTATGGTTGGGAGCCTCATATCTGCTGGTGTATGCTGTCTGTTTGGTGGTTCAGTATTTGAGAGATCTCAGGGGTCCAGATTAATTGAGACTGCTGGGCCTCCTACAGGGTCGCCCTTCTCCTCAGCTTCTTTCAGCCTTCCCTAATTCAACCACAGGGGTCAGCTGCTTCTGTCCATTGGTTGGGTGCAAATATCTGCA
>JADRCD010196659.1:0-25348 GCA_019843815.1 Montemys delectorum | reverse complement strand
CTCTGACCCAGCTGCTCCACAATGTCTGCTCAACTGCTCGGGTCTGCTCCTGATTGTATTCTCCAGTTTACATGTGGAATGTCCTCCAAAGGCTCATGTGACAAAGGATCCCCAACTCATGGAGTTGTTGGGATCTATAGGAAGTAGAAACTATATAGTTGGGTTACTGGACTGTACCCTTGAAAGAGATACTGGGTTTCTCTGTCTCCTTGTCTCTCTGTCTCTGTCTCTGTCAGTCTCTCTATGTGTCTCTCTCTCCATCCCAGCTACCATGAGCAAAGAAGCTTCACTTTGCCACACACTTCCCACCATAAAGTTTGCTTCACCACAGCCTCATAGACAGTAGAACCAAACGATCACTTACTGACACCCCTGACTCTATGAGCCAAAACAAATATCCCTCTTTAAAGTCAGTTTTCACAGGCATGTTGTCACAGTGGCCGAAAGCTCACAGCCCTTCTTCCAGGCATTTGAATATGTACAGAAAAGCCTGGGCTTTCCTTTCCGTGATTCATCCTCTGCAGCCTCTGTGGTTTTCCTGTCTTTCCCATCCATCATGACCTCTGAGGATGCACAAGTGTCTCCTCATCTGCCTCCCTCATTTGTCTATAGCCCCTCATGGAGCTCCCCAGCAGAGACTCTAAGAAATCTGCACTTGGATCACATAAACATCTATAAACCCATGCAGTTCTGGGACCTTCACAGCCTCCCTATCCCACACTTTCCACCTACTTTCCTACTTTCCACCTTTGACTAGCCTGCTCTGACATACCCTATTTGGGCTGCAGGAGGTCTCCTCATGGGCTTGGCTGGAGGAAGGGACAAGGAAAAGAGGGAAGTTGGTGTTGGCTCCTGGCTTCCTCTGCTGAGTCATCACAGGATGATTCCATCCCTCAGTGAAGACCTCAGATCATGCCAGTGAATCCTTGTACCTGTTCTGTCTCTAGAGTTGAATAGCTTTTCCTTCCTACCCTACTTTGACTTTGAAAAGGTGGGTAACTATCCTCCACATTAGTATACTCACCTCTAACTTCCTAATAACATGCCCACACCATTATTAAAGTCTCTTCAAATGACTATTGTGGTTGCCAATACCCCAACTAACAAAGACATTTCCTTGGGATTTTGTACTACTAATCAATCTGTCTCTGTCTCTGTCTCTGTCTCTGTCTCTGTCTCTGTCTCTGTCTCTGTCTCTGTTTCTGTCTCTACCTCTCTGTCTCTGTCTCTGTCTCTGTCTCTACCTCTCTGTCTCTGTCTCTGTCTCTCTGTGTGTGTGTGTGTGTGTGTGTGTGTGTTTGTCTCTCTCTCTCTCCCACCCTCACTCTCATATTTCATTTTATTTTTTATTCTGTGTTTGCCTGTGTCTGTGTGTGAATATGTACATTGAGTACAGGTGCCTGTAGATATCAAAAGAAGGATCAGATCTCCTGAAGCTGGAGTTACAGGAAGTTGTGAGCTACTAGACACAGTGCTAAGAACCAAACTCAGGCCCTCTGCAAAACAGAACATGATCTTACTGACTGAGTCCTCTCTCTGGCCCTGAATGTTTTTGACTACAGGTGAGATAGTCTACGTATGCTATCTATGTATGCAAAGCTATAAATTCAGCACACAAATCTCAAGGAGAATGAAAGGGACCCTTTTTAGTCCTTCCAGCTTCATATCACCTCCCAGAATGTACTCAAGAGAAACCATTAGCCAGCACATAAGTAAGGTTTCATGTTCAGTTCACTAGGGGGTGTGATGAAAAGCAATACCTACTCAAGTTTAAGTAGAAAATAGATATGGGCACATCCTGTCAATCGCTTTCTATAGACTCCAAGCCCAGATCCAGCTGTAAATTCCAAAGTATTCTCTGTGGAGCTAGCCTTCAAAGAAACAGAGCTTATATCTGCAAGCATCAGAGTTGTACTTCCCCACCCCCACAGCTCTGAGCACCTGGAAAGCGAGGCCTTCTATGGGCTTTCCATTCACTGCCAGGATAATGTCACCAGCTGCAATGGCTCCATGTTCTTCAGCTGGCTGCCCAGGAAAGAGCCTCTTAATCCTTACAAGGTCGCTCTTCATGTGGATGCAGTTGCCTCTCTCCACCTGCACGAAGCTAAATCCCAAACCACTGCTGTTCTTCTTCAGTTTGACTTCAAACTTAGGACCTGTAACAAGAGAGTTCATGAAAACAGACCCTTCAGTGTGTTGCAACTAGCCAGCCTTGACCTGTGAGTCACTGTGGAGATGAGTATTTCATGGGCTAACTTTGATGATGGAGTCCATTACACACACGTTACAGGTCAGTGCTGCCCACAGATACAGCCTAAGTTGTAAACACAAACCATAAAGGTCCTTTCAAAGCTTTCAAGTAGCTATGTGCTTTAAAAGTGAAAGGAAATGGGTAAGGCTAAATTATGTATCACATTTTACTCAATACAGATGCTCCTCTTCAGCTTACAAGGGGAGAACTTCCTGGCAAAATGGAAAGACTGCTGAGAATGCATTGAATGAACCTAACCTTCCCACCATCCTAGCTTAGCAACACAGCCCACTGCAGTTTCCCCTGGCAACTGTGGTACTAAGCCACATCCCACTACCACCCAGCATCTCAATGAAAGATTCAACCTCAAAATATGGTCTCTTTTGAGCAGTGTGACTTTCACACCCTCATTATGCTATGTTAGACTGTTGGGATATCTAAATTACTACCACATTGATATGGAATCAACACAAAAGATGACCGAGGCCATCTTCATTCTTCTTACAGAATATGTCTTTGCACCTTTGTGCATTCTATTCATTTGGATTGCCACATTTTAAATGTTCAACAGCCAGGCACACACGATGACTGACTGCCATACTAAATGTTTAAATATAAACAACTAAATTTATAAGTAAGGATGGGGCTTTAGACACACACCATCTGGTTGGAGCATTCAGTAAAACTTACTACATCTAGATTCCAAAGTAGGATCTTAATGGTGTTTTAGTATATGCAGCATGAAATTTTACTAAATGGATCATGAGGACAGTGACTTTCCACTCTGGAGAATGTTCTAGTTGCCATTTTGCTTAGCCATGTACACTGACCATCGACTAGTCACTTCTGGATGCCAGAGATGGACCAAGCCTTGCGTATATAGGGAGTCTGGTAACCAAAGGGTAACCAAAGGAAGCCTCCAATCTTCTCCTGGCTTATCTTCACTAACTTTGAAGGCAGCCAGTGAGCAGGGTGGCAGAGCCTTGGCTTGTAACTTTTCACTGGAGCTAGACTTGAAACAGCTGAAGCCAAGGGTGAGGTCTATGGCATAGGTACGTCCCATCTGCCATTGCCACACTGGCCTCTGCTGCTCGGTGTTTAGCTCATTGTTCAAATGCCCCATTTGGAGTGCACAGAAGAGGTAAGGGGAAACAGGCAGAATTGATTTAAGGGGGATGGCACCACCATGCATCCAACCTGCCTCACATTCCTGTAGCAGGGCCATAAAACTCCCTAAGGAAAGGGTGGGATATGGCTAAGCTCCAACCCACGATGTTCTATGGAAACAGGTCTTTTGGAGCAGGAAACAAAATGACAGAAGTACAGAAAGGCAACCCATTAAGAGATCCCTCTGGGGTAGTCATGGCTTTGTCCTTTTAAATGATGCTACTAACAAGGCTGGGTTCCTGATGGCCTTGTCGCCCTGTCTGCCTAATCAGTCCTAGGATGGCTTTGTTACATGTGCCTGGGAGGAATATGGAACCTATTGTATCTGAAAATACCTGACCCTTCATGTCAACTTCATCTCTAAATGTTTATGTGCAGGTGATCAGGAAACTACCCAAGGCCTGGAAGCAGAATTCTTGGTGGTAGTCATTCGGGCACTATGCATGTTTGTTTTTCAGAGAACATCTTCCACCAGCTTGGATGATGATCATGAGCCACACTGCTGACATTATTCTTAACCCAGAGGAAGCCTCCCTGCCTTTCCCCTTTGACTTGACATTCTAAAGCAGCATCGAATGATATGACAATAGTAACACTCCATTCTCTCCTCTCACCATCTGTCACTGAGACACAGCTCGCAGGTCTGCCAGGCCTGGTTGTTACCAGGGAAACAGCCATGTGCACATCTCCCATCCTGTCATCAGCGGAAGGACACTGTGGTGAAGCCCTGGGGCCTCTTCTCTCTAAGACCAGCCGTGCCACCTACAAGGATGAGCAAACTCAGTTTACTCTTCGCATGGCAACTACAGGTGCTCCCTAAGTTTCTGGTGCCTCCAATAAGCTGATTATTTCATTCTCAAATCCAAATCTCCGGTCTAGCTCTTCCTGGGATACAAATAGGCAGATCAAATTGTAAACAAGTGTCACTGAAGGTAACGTGTGTACCTCTGTCAGCACATTCAGTAGCAAGCTTGCTTTTCCCCTCCCTCCCTCCCTCTCCATTCCCCTTCCTCATTTCGCTTAAAATATTCTTCCTCTTGTGTTTGCTACTCCAGAACATGAGGTCACCCTTCTATTAACTTCTCAGGAGCAATACTTGAGGTGATCCATCTCTATGCCTTCTGCGTCCGTGATGGTTTGGCTTAAAGCTTATGAGTTGTCCAGCAAAAGTAACTAATTCTTTCAGACCTTCTCCACCACCTCTCCACTGCAAGGGGCAACACAGTAAGCTCTAACCCAGCTTTCTGGCCCATTTCTATTTCATTGGTCCACTCCCAGCTTAGCTACTAGTGAACTGGTCTAACACAAAACTGAACTTGCAATGACCAGTTTAAAGCTCCCAGTATCTCCAATCACCTGAGTCATAGAAGCATGGAATCGCACTCCAGGCCCAGGTTGATCGACCCTCCTCCATTGCTTTCTTGTTTGATTTCTTATCCTTCCCCACAGCATCATTGCTCTCCTTGCCCAAAATGTTTCTAAAGGCAGTCACTCACTGGACCTCAACATGAAGCTTATTAGAATTGCCAAGCTTCCGTTTGGGGAATTTGACCCTGACTCCATCTTTCTGCTGCAATTGTCACTTAGCACTAGGCCCATAACCAGACACTGGCCATTCCTACTTGCCATTGTGACAGTATCCAGATGTGTTTTCTCTAACCATGTGTACTGGTGATGATGTAATAAACATAGAGTGCTAATTAATTATGAATCTGGATATGAGGAGAGAGAGACTTCACTTGGACCTGACAGTTGGGTAGAAGACCATTACAATCTTTTCTCTCCCTGTTAACTCCTCTGTCACCAAGAGAAAGCTGTGGAGATACATGGCTCAGGATCCTGGAACAGTTAAGAGCTCCCAGGTGAGGCACAGGACAGATCCCTGTGGGCATCACATAGATTGGGAGTACAGTGAGCACCTCTAGCCCTCAGTATCCTGAATCTATACCTCGCTACAGTGAGCAGAAACCCGGAACAACCCAGCTTAGGTCCTGATGGGTGTAAGCACGGAGTGACTGACAGATACATGTCGGTCACTGTGGGCAAAGAGTGAAAGAAAAGGGCCTGAGTGCAGGTGGATGCTCTGTTTAATGGGATTGGCACAGATAGGAGTACAGCCAGTGCCAGCCTGCAGGAGCCTCTGTTCTCCTTCAGCTCTGTTCTGCTGTCTGAGTCCTAAATCAAAGCAGACAACTATATGCTTTCCAGAGCTATTTAAAGGGTGTGAGGTTTTCGACTTTAGAAACATCTGTCTGCTACCTCTTGGGTTTCACATTCACACAGAAAAGCATCGTTAAGAAGAAGAGTGAAAGGGGGGGAGGGAAGGTAGACTAAAAATGTCCCACTCTGTTTCTTGGCTACCTCACTCCTGTCTAGAGGCAACTGTAACTTCTGAGGTTGTTTTAGAAAGCTCTTGAAGTAAGAAAAGGTTCCTAGTAACAGGGTACTCACCTGTCCAGGACCCTTGAGACACTGCACAGCCTGCTTGTGTGTAAGGCCACACAGATTCACTCCATCCACCTGCAGTAGTCGGTCACCTGGGAAAGGAATGCCAGTCATGTTCCCGGTCTCCCAGAGATGCAAGAACTCCTCTGTCAAAGTCCTGCCTACAGGTCAAGAAGCAGGGCTGCCAGGTGACCCTGGGCTCAGCAAGAGCCTGTGTGAGCCTGAGTATCAGCTGCCCCTCCTATCTCCTGTGCCTGTTCCTGGGGCGCACAACAGAGCAAAGACATGAAAGCCGATCTATTATTGGCTCAAGGTACGGCCAAGCCAGGCCTCGTCACCCTTATCTTTCCTCCTGTTTTCCTGTGAAACTATTTGGAAAAAAAATTTTTCAACTTGCTCTGGGATAGTATTTATATCTCCAGGATGTTTTCTATTTCAAGAAAGAAAGAAAAAAAAAAAGGTCAGGAAGACTATAATTCAAGAGGAAGTAAATAATTTTTTGGTTCAATTAGGGCAGTTTCAGGAGAAAATAAAAGTCACTCCATTCCTTTAGAGCAGTGAGAAATGATTCAGGGTAGAGAGAAAGCTCATGATGCTAAACTGGGGTCACCAAAGCCAAGTCTGTCTTCTAGGGGACAGTAGATAGAAAGCTCACAATGTCCCCCAGCCAAAATGGAGTCACCAATGCCAGTGCTGTTTTCTAGGGAAGGGTAAAGAGAAAGTTCACAGCTCACAATGTCCCCCATGCTAAAGTGGGTCACAGCCCTGTCTTCCTAAGGAATACTCTTTCCCAGCAGCAAGCTTCTCATAGAATTTCTACCCAGTTTTTATTATGAACTTTAGACCAGGGCCAGCTTATCAGGAGGGTGAAGCAAGTGAAATCTTCTTTTTCCCAGGCAAAGAAGCCAGTCCTGGAGACAGAAGTGTCTAGGGCTGAAATCAGCAAGGCCTGAGTTGATCCTCTCAGCCAGAGTCCAAAACCACAGAGAGCACAACACCCAGCACGATGGGTCCCTCACCCTGTAGGATCTGTCCTTCCTTGGCAGCTGGGCCTCCAGGAATGATAGATTTCACATAGATCCCTCCATGAGGCACACTTGTATTAATGCCACCCTAAAAAATACAAAGCAACACTCAACCCATCAGTCCCCTCTTGGGTGCCTCCCACCTCCCTCAAAGGGGACCCCACCTCTTCCAACTGTGATCTGTCCCACTCCAACAGCCTTCTGTGTTCACCCAGACAAACTCTTCCCCAGTGAGCAGGAAGGTCAAGCTTACACAGACCATACAAATCAGGCTGAGAGACAAAATCAAGCCAAGCCAAGCCTCAGGTGGCACATGGCAGGTGTTCTGTAGCCAGCCTTAAGGACCGATCACTTGTGTTCTTGTGTTTGGCATACCTGGTATGTTTGCATGTTTGCTTGTAGATACAAAAACAGGAGTAAAAATAAGTTTAGACAACTAATTGTCTTGAATTTTCTTTTTGGAGACAGGGTCTTTCTATGTAGCCCTAGGTCCTCTCCTGTCTCCTAAATTATAGAATTACAGACATGTGCACTATGGCTTGCTCTATACTTGTTTTTTATTAACTTGACAACAGAGCATGTACCTGCACATTAAAAGTTCAAGATCCTATGCTGCCTATTTCTTCCAATTTACTTTACATAGCTATAAATACATATGGGCAGATATTTTATGAACAGTATTGCTCATTCTTGTTCAGTCTTCTACTCCTTCCTTGCCTGTACTTCCCACCCTACTGCTAATGGCACAGTAACAATGAATGTAAGCTCATATGTCTCTCTCTACTTTCTCCATATGTATATGATCATAGAGAATTCAAAATGGACAGCCAAGTCAGTCAACTGAATGGCTCTGTTTTAGTCTGGATCTTGAATACCCCTCAAAAGCCTAGTGCTAAATCTTAGCTCCTGCCTGGTGCTATTAGTAGAATCTGTAATAAGTGGAGCATCATGGGAAGTCTTTACATCACAGGAATGAGCACTTGAAAAGCATTATGAGTCCCCATTCTTCCTCCTCCTTTCACTTCCTGGACATGAGAGATCAGCTTTATCTACCCATCCTTCTACCATGATAAGTTATCACAGCCCCAAAGCAATAGAGCCTGCCAATCATAAATTGATACCTCTAAAACTGCAGGCCATAATGAACCTCCTCACTTTGTAATTTGATTATATTCCTGGTGTTTGTAATAGAGGTGGAAAGCTAATTAATGAATGACACTATGGGCTAATGTAAGTCTATGCAACACATTCAAGACTCTTTAGAAACTATGCCTCTAACAATGCTAACACAAACCTTTAAGTGGTCAACAACCAGGAAAGGGCCTCTGATCCACTCATGGTCTGGTTGCTACTGTGAACTCAGCCTACATAGCCTTCCTTGCTCCACTTCAGGCTTTTTGCCCTCTACCTATCTAGGTCCTCATCTGTTCCTTCAGTTCACTGGCAAGTGAACTGAACTTGCACATGGAAGATGCAGTTCTCCCTTCCCAGAGAAACAGCTTTAAGTTCATTTCACACTCTTTAGTAGTCTTCGTGTCTTATTAACAAACACAGACCAATCAAATTCAGCTAGGTTATATGTTGCACAAAATAGAGGCTCATGGCCAGTTTTCTGGCTTTCCATGTGGGCAGAGCTAGTGCTGATTCCTTTGTCTCAGGGCCATCGGCTTGGTTTCATGTGTGCCAGGGTGCATGGGACCTTTTCTCAACTGATCAGTATTCACTCTCTTCAATGCACTTACCACTTTTAACAACACAGCATCCAACACCTTCACATGCACAGCCTTACTTAATGGGATCCACATTTCTATGTCTGTGGCCCACGAATATGTGCACTTTTTTTCATTACAGTAGATACTGCCAGCTTGCATCCCAATGTGAATGTGCATGTAATTATCCACATTTCCACCAGCTCAGTGTGACAGTACCCTTTTCTGTATCACAGCTATATTTGGCCAAGCTGACAGTTATAAATTCTAAAGTTTCCCTTTAACTTGCTTGTCTACTCCAGTAGCTTTTCATGAGTTTGAATGTCTTTTATTTGTTCAGCAGCCATTTGGATTTAAGTGAGACATTTCAATAATTATTTTTGAAATGAAAATTCCCCAAAGAAAATTAGTGTTTTTACTAGTCAAAAGAAATCACCAATCTCCTCTTGTCATCTGCATCTGCATATATCTGAATAATCTAAAATTTAGCAAGTGTTTTAGATGAGAAAGTGCTGTGTTTGGTGTATTGTGATAAGATTGTTTTATCAAGCCAAGAATAAACTGACCATACTTAGTCCCAGCCTGTTCAGTCTCTGTGGACTCATGAGCCTTATTCCCTGGTGTTAAAACTCATCTGCTGGAGCTTCAGCAGTTCAAGGCTCCTTGCTGTAAACACTCAAGAGAAACAAGGCACGCTCTCCCTTCACTCACCTCTTGGGTTACCTAGGAGACACTTCCTTAAGTGCTGGCAATTTCCGTTCTATTTCTTTGAATCCAATATGTTATCACTGAACTTCAGGCCTATCCCACAGGCTTAACTAATGGGTCATAGTCAGTGTTCACTAATACAAACAGGGCCTTCCAAACAAGGACCTCTGAATTTGTGCACACCACGTTTGTGGACACCATTTCCCATACTCTTGGGTGGTTAGTTACATTGGGAATGTCCCTTCTTAGACATCTGCCAGGTAGCGCTCAAAAGCCAAACGCAAAGTGTCAGGTGTGGTGAAGACCTCAAAGGTGGAACTCTGTCCTGAGCCCTGGAGGATGAAGCACAAGTTTATTCTAACCCTGCTCGGGATGGCACCCTGGGTTTGGTTTCCATCCATGATGTTACCTTACTGTCTACCTTGAGCTTGGAGCCAGACTAATTCACCCAGTTTCTCTCACATCAGCCCCTTCTACTGCTGCTCTTCCTTAGAATCTGTACAAAGCATGACCTCAAGTTCCTCTGATTCCCACAGAACTCTCTGAATTCTAATTACCCACAGAAATCTCAACTTAAGCCTTACATTCAATGTGTACTTAAGGACAGAGAGCACATTGTCAGAGGGTAATCCCATCCCAGGCTCTGGATGGTCACCATTTTATTGCTTTCCCAGTTGCCTAGAAAGTCTTACAGTCACGCTGAATCCAAGTGTTCCATCTTCTTTAACCAGCTCCACGAAGTATATTTCACCAGCATCAGTTTGTAGAGGGGATAGAGGACAAGAACCAGTGCCCTGCTACAAGCAAACAAATAGAAAAACAGAGCTATGAGGCACCCGCTCAACCTCTGCAGATGCTTAACTATCACACTTTAGTAGGAGCTAGCAGCATTGCACCTAGAAACAGCATGAGCCTTGAGAGACAGCTCCAGCTTTATCAATTCCTTTACATGTGACCTTACATAACTCTCTCAGAATCTCTTCCCTCCATTTCCTAATCCACAGAACTGGACTCTAGCAGTGCCTCCTAACTGTGACTATGAATGGGCCAGCACATGAAAAGGGATGGATAAATGTGGATTCCTCCCCTTTGCATTTCCTTTGCAAACGTTCCTATTGGAACTAAAGCTGTTCCAGGGCTTCCCAGATCATTCAACACACAATGCCAGCCAAGTGCAGCATGCTGGCTACCAGTCCCACAGAAACTTCTTGAGGCAAAAGCAAACTTCAGGAGGATCTCTGACCATTCCTAGCAATACTGGTCACGTTATGGTTGAGTTTTCAATAGTTGAAGGCTTTATGAAAAAGATCATACCATGCCTCAGGCTATTTCTTTGGTACTTGTGACAATAACTATATAAGATTTGTTCATCCATTCAACTATGTATAATACATTTATTGAGCACCTATTATGTCCAGGATGCTGTTGTTTGAGCATCTCCTCTGAAAATCCTTAAATTTAACTACTATTAATACATCATTAAAGATATAGCTTTCACAGTGATTAGGTCATGAAAGCACAAGCCTTGTGAATCACAATGACCTTCCTTAGATGTGGTTCTTTGATCTGGGACTTCCCAGTCACCAAATCATGATCCAAATAAAACATTGTTTGTAATTCACCCATTTGTTATAGCAACGGAAAGGAGAGTGAGGGCATGGGAGACCTATGCAAGTTGCTGGAGTCCATGAGAAGAGTCACCTGCCCATGTTGAATATTGTCTAAGGCACTTGAGATGTTTAGCAAGGAGATTCCCAATCAGATAACTGATAAGTTTTATGATAATAAGTTCATGTGGGTGTGATAAAGTGGGTGTCATCACATGGGTGCTCAAAGATGCAGCTAGTACGGAGAAGAACTGAAATGTGAAGCCACACCTGACTGAAGCCAATGGGCACATCTGGATTCCAACAAGGTATGTGGAGCTAGCTGACAGAAAATGCCCCCTTGCTGTCCACGTTCCATTGTCCCTATGCTCTCTTTGCTTTGAGATTCCTGGTCAACATTGGAAAATATCACTAACTTACAGGAAAATAAATAGGCTGACATAAACTAAACAGAAGAGCTTCTAAAGAGATCAGTATAGAACAGACAAAGTGCTAGTTCTTCCAAAGACTCCACACTCCCTGATTTGGCAAGGTGCTTGGATTAAACATTGAAACTTGAGGAGTGAAAGTGGGGACGAAATTGTCACTGTGCCGCTGGTTGCCCAGCCACAGAGATGGACACGTGATCCAGAAAATCCTATATGATACAGTCCTGTAGCTGTTCAGTCCCCTCTTGGCTACCCCTAAAACCAGCTTGCAGGTTCCCTACTACAAAGGCCCAAACACAGAGCCTTCTCTGCTCTTTTCTGCCAAAGGGAGCCTTCTAATGAGCAGCCTGAGAGCACAGTTTCTGCTCTGGAGTCCAACTCTATAGATTCTAGTCTCAGATCTCCCACTAACTCCCTGTGCTTTAGCACAATTTTTTCCTCCTTGTGCCCCAAGTAAAACACTATGGGGAGGGGGTGTGTGACTGTCATAATTACTTTTTGTAACTGTCATCTAGCTTTCATGAGATCACTTACATACAGGCAGGTGACTATTGTCATCCTCATTTTCTCTGCTGACTCTCTACATTCAGCTTTTATTAGTTTGTTGGTTTGTTTGATTTTTTTTTTTTTTTTTTGGTTTTTTCGAGACAGGGTTTCTCTGTTTAGCCCTGGCTGTCCTGGAACTCACTCTGTAGACCAGACTGGCCTCCAACTCAGAAATCCACCTGCCTCTGGCTCCCAAGTGCTGGGATTAAAGGTATGCGCCACCACTTTTTGTCTAAGGCAAATTCTCACTATGTAATCCTGCCTAGACTTAACTTGCTAAGTAGGTCAAGCTGGCCTCATATTTGTAGCAATCTTTTGGCCTCAGCCTCCCAAATGTTAGTACTACGGGAATGAGTCTCCAAGTCCAACTGCATCATGCCTGAGCTGTCTAAATGATCATCAGGACCAACCAAGAAGACACAAACATGAATGGAGCCCTACCATGTGTCAGGCCTTGGTGCTTGGGTACAGAATATACTACATCATCAGCACACAGACACTCCTGAGTTTAAGGAAGCCATGAAAGAACATGAGTGGACAGGTCACTGGCCTCCTCTGCCCCTCCTAACCTGAAGCCTATCTTGGAAACCAAGGATTTTCTAACCTTTCCCTGAGCAAGATATAAGGCCCTCGTGTGAGAATTACCTTCTCTGTGCCCAGAGGAAGCTGTATCCTTAGTTCTAAAGACTAAGGGTGAGGCACAGAGAACTGCCTCACTAAATATCCTCCAGTTGAGATCTGCTTTCTACATAGTCACACTTCTCTACAGTTCCCCATTTACCCCAAACTTCCTATAGACCACCTTTGTATTTAACTGTGTCTACAAAATCTTCTACAAAACATACACATGCTCTTCTCTTGTCACTACGTCTTTGTTACAAGGACTCTGTCCAGTAAATGAGGAGACAAGATTCCTTCTATACACTGGCACAGCATGCTTCTCTGGACTGTGAGTGTGAGAACTGTCTGTTGTGTTCTCTGCCGTGTTAGCATCTGACCAGAGCCCAATACATATGCAGTGGTTGACAACTGTTTGTGAAATGAAAGAGTACATGCATGGTTGAAGCAACTGAGTCTAGAGGAAGCAGTGGCCCCCACCTGGATTGGAAACAGTATGTGGGGTGCCAGCTTGTCCTATGGATAAGTATGGCTAATCCTCCCCTGCTGGCAGTGCACAAGATGCAAACCACTGGGATGCCTTGGCTTAGCAATAGGCTCAATCACAGTTTTCCCCAATACATGTCCAAAGGAACAGATTCAAACATCTGATCAGTGTTGAGCACAGGCTTCATCTTTGAGGTTCTTGTGGACAGACATCATCCTTCTACTTCCATGAGAGAAGTATGCGGAGACACAGAGCAACTTAACTGTTTAAACCAGAATCCCCAATAGAACAAGAAAATACACACACTCAGTTTGGGCCAGGGAGAAGAGTTCATACCAGGCCTGTTCCAAACATCCTGGCAATTTTAGAGCTGCAGCTGAGCACCCAAGGTAGAAGCAGCAGGTGCAGGAGCTGCTCTGAGCCTGGGGTTGAGAGGGACAAATAGTTGATGGAAGCCAGGAAGTCATTTTGCAGTATGCTGGGAAGCACTCTGCTCATCACTGAAGCAATGACTACCTATGCAAGCACAGGGCCAGTGACATGCTTGTTCCCATTTGTGGCAGAATTTCAGGCTCGTGTCAAAGCCCCCTCAGGTCAGAATCAACTGAAAGACCCTATGAGCATCAGCTACAAGGGGCCCAGGACAAAAGAAAGGGTGGCTCTGGAGGGGGTATTAGGGGAGACTTGCCTACCCAGTAGCCAAGGAGACAGCAGGCAGTGCATAGCAACGACTGGAGCCAAGGTCACACTTTATCTTCTTGCTCCATTGGGCAATAGTAAGCACAAGATTATTTAGATACCAGCTCAAAGATTATAAGACACCTAATGGCTCATGCCTTATCCTCAGTCACAATCAATTCCCTCATGTTGTCATTATCAGAAACAGCTGTAATAAATGAGTAGGGATACTAGAGACTCTAGACTGAGCCCTGTCAGTAGCTTTACCCGCTCACCATGCTACCAGCTTGTAGCTGCTTGACGTGTTACATCAAGAGCAAGGGGAAGCCCAGGACATGGGAACACTGCTGGAATCCACAGCCTATTGCTTTTATTCCATAATCTGGAATGTAGACCAAGAGTATAGACATCTATTACTAGAAGGGAAGGGAAGGTCCCTGCCTGGGTGGTAAGCTCTGTACCTGAGCCATTTCTGGTCCTCTGACATTTCTGTCCTGGTCATGTGTATGTGCTAACTGTCTTCCCTGACACCTGTTGCTCAGGATGTCTGTACAGAACATGTCAGAACTTGCTGTGCTGTTCTTTTCTTTACTGGGGATGGTCCCACAAACACCTACAAAAAACAAGCCAAGAAGTTAATATTTGGAGGGGTTGGAAGATCAGTAGCATCCCACATGAGACACGGACTTTCCCTTGAGTGACACAGAGAACATTTATAGTTGCGGAGCATGCTATGAATTCAGCATTTCAGAAAAAAATGTTGCATCTAGAGTAGAGAAAGGGAAGGTTCTAGATATGATTGGAAACATAAATAGAAGTCACTTGTGTGACCCAGTTATGAAAACATGGGAGCAGAGGTATTGAAGAATGTCAGCTCTTCTGTGTTAAGCTCCTGTAGTTTGTGAGATTAGAATGGGAGGGGGGAGAAGAAAAGAGATAAAGGAAAAGAAAGGAGAGGGAAGAGGAAGAGAAAGGAAGGGAAGGGAAGGGAGGGTGATGAGTTCTTTCCATCTTTGCAACAGGCTACCAGGAAACTGTCATCTCAGTTTAATTAGAATCAGATTAATTTAATTAATTAATTAATTAATTAAATTGAAAAGATTAACTAGTTTGCGCCATATCCCATGCTCAACATACGGGGCTTCTCTTAACCCTGACTTTCAGCAAAACTATGTGCCACCAAGACCAACATGTAGTGTCTTTGGGGTATACTTGGCGATACCAGGCTCTGGAATCCTCTAAGTGAAGGCTGGCTATGAATTCCTGCTTCCTCCAACTGGCATAGAATAAGTCACAAAGCACGAGAAGTGGATAAGTGAGTAGACCCTGGAGTAAGGTGATTAACATATTTGGCCTTTGATTTCTTTATATCTAAAATATGTCAGTAGCATAATATTGCAGGATTAATGAAACAGACTATTCATAGACTGAGGATTTTATGTGTATATATAAAGATGTGTGTCTATTCTCATACACACATAGACTGATATATATATATATATACACACACATCAGCATTTTATTTACTGTTAATGCACTAATATTAATAGCTCAGCATATGTGTGTTGGAGAAAGGTGAGTATAGTAGAGTTTCCTGAGACCGGGAGGTGGGAACACATGTGTAGACTTACTGCTATGATACAGCTTACAAGCACCCAGGGATGTAAGTGCACATGCTCATTTATGGGATCAGCTTGATTTAATCAATGTGGTCTTGAGTAATCTAAATATAAGACTCTTTGGTATCAAGTGAGTGGGGAGGGTACTATCCAGTCCCTAAAGCCATGGTCCTGATCATTTTTCTCACAGTTCACTGTCATTATTCTTTGAGCAGTATTTCAAACATCAATCTCCTTTCTTCCACATCCTCATGAGAACAGAAGATGGGACTTTAGACCTGAAAAGCTAGAGTGTCCAACTGTGTCCTTTGTACTAGAACCATAAGCTAAGAGTCATGGTAGTTAATTGTGATTGGCAGCTTGATAGGATCTATAATCAGTTAAGAGATATATCAGATCAGTAAGAGCATTTCCAGGAATGATTAACTGAGAGGCAAGCCTTTCCTCAGAGTGGGCAGCACCTTCTGACCTTGCAGTAGCACAGCTCTCTTGCTGGGTCTTCTGTTGTTTCTGAATATCTATCCTTAGGCCTGCAGTGTGAACTGAAGCCCAGCAGCTTCCCAGGAATCGTTGAGGCTCTCAATGCTACATCAGATAGCTGAGGCATGCAGCCTTATGAATGAAGCAGCTACTGGACTCAACCTCTCCAGATCAGACACCCATATTGTGCTACCTATCCTGCATCATTTAAAGTCAGTCTTTTAAAAAAATCTTTCTGCAATACATATTCATTCTTTTGGTTCCATTCCTCTAGAGAACCCTGACCTTCTGCAGCTGATTACAACTCAGATAGCAATAGCTGCTCATGATGGCTGTTAGCTGCTGGCTCTTAATGTCCAGTCTAGAAGAGCTGCCTTAACAGGAAACCATCACTGGATGTATTTTGTCCCAGCAATGGATCAGCTCAGAAGAAATAGCAACTGTGGCAAAGTTATGTTCCTCACAAGGAACTGGGCCACCACATAGAGATGGTATATAACTCCCAGAGAATGCACCCATTGTCTGGAACTCTAATGCAAAACTGGTCAGAGCACCTTAGATTTTGGATACCAATTTCTAACATCTTGACCATTAGAGTAGGGTGTCCTTGGACTACACTGAATTATGACTTGCCCATCTGGTTTATTTCCTGACAACATAGGAAGTGACCTGAATGCCCTCAAAGTAGAGAATGTGAAGGGGTATGAAGATTACTGGCCTGCCTCAGAAAGAGGTGTCAGGGCTGTAACATTCCAGAGAGGCAGTGATCTTGAGGCCCTTGATGGGAATACTGGGGCTGGTCCCTGAGGCCTAGTGCCACTACCTGCAGTAAGGGTAATAGAAAGCTACTTGGTGACAGTGTGTACAAGTGTGAAACTGGATTTCTAAGAGCAGGTGTGATGTCTGCATTTAGAGATGAGCCTGAGTTTGCAGGCCATCCTACTTAAGTAACACAATCACCAACCCAAAAAACATCATCGGTCCTTAGTAACCAGGGTGAGGGGAAGACCTCCAGTGTGTGGTCCTTAGTAACCAGCCTCCCTCCATTCCCTCTATCAAGAAACCCACCAAAATGCCCCAAGTAAACATCATATTGTTCTTTGGTCTATGCATTTGTCTCTTAGCTGTTGTTCTTTAAGTCAAAAGATGAAGAAAACAACCTTTTTCAACTAAGGTTTTAGGAGTTGATCTGTTGCTACACAGTAAGAATACTGTGCTTACGGTGCAGAAACAGCCTGAGGACAATGTAAGTACTTCACCTGAGCTCAGCTGTAGAAATCTTGTACTTGAGTGTCAATAAGAATTCCCTCCCTGAGGATGCTGGTAAGGTGAGGTGAGAGGGAGGAGCTGGGAAGGGAGGAGGGAGGGAAGGCTAAGAAGCTATGATTGTGATGTAAAGTAAATAAATTAACAAAATTTTAAAAAAGAATTCCCTCCCTGCCATTCAAAGAGGGTGGGCAGAAACACAAACACAATGGGTGTACCCAGCCATATCTAATAAGGAGGCTACTGCCTTTCAGGGAGACATGCAATCATGGTTCCACACTCTGCCCCTGCCAAGGCAGAGCATACTGATTTATGCCACTATGCTGCCGGCTTACAAGCTGCGGCCATGCTTACAGAGAGCTACACAGAAAACCTACATAGAGCTTTGTGCACTGTGTGCATGGTGATAACAGAGGAAATGGTTCCATCTCCAAAAGTAAAATGAAACGAACCCTTTGGCTGGGAAATGATTAATTCTATGTCATCAGGAGAATTCTGGATCATTCTAACAGCCATGTTGAATGTAAAGCCCTCCAGGCTGATGTGATTCAAGGCCAGTATCTTTCCTCCTGGAGAGAGAGAGAAAAAAAAAAGCCTCAATAACCCCAGCAAGGATATAAGAAAGATAGTAACTTAAAACATCTCAGGCAATTTAACTTAGGATGTACCTGGCTTGATCTTTTTAGCTCTTTCTGCTGGTCCCCCAGGTATAAGGGAAGATATGAAAATGCCGGGCTTTATTTGCTCTGCATCTTTTCCCTCATTAATGACAAAACCTGTAACCAAGATGGCATGTAAGGATAAGATGATAATGACTTTGTGGCTTACACAGCTACCAAGTGCTGATAACTTCACCTTAGTGGGATGCCAGGGGAAAGCAGACTGTTCCCTCTAACACCCACAGCTAAAGACAGAAATGCAGCCCACCAACACAAGCTGGCTTGGGGAGGAGTTGGGGTTGCCCACACCCATCTGTGTGTTGTATGTGTTTCACATGTGTGCAGGTTCACATGCATGTGTGTGCATGTGCATGTAGAGCCTAGAATTTTATGCTGGATGTCTTTCTCGATTCCTCTCCACTTCGTTTATTACTTTATACATTCTTTCTTATACTTTTATGGGTGTTTTATTCGCATGTGTGCCTCTGTACCTTGTGTGTAATACCTGTGGAGGCCATAAGAAGGTACCAGGTCCCCTGAGACTGGAGTTATGGTTGTGAGACGTCCTGCGGGCTTCCGCCCTTCCACTTTATTTATTGAAGCAGTCTCTCAATGAATGCAAAGCCCACTGATTCAGTCTAAGTAGCCAGCTTGCTGGTGGAATTCCTGTCTCAGCTTCCCTAGTGCCAGGATTACAAGCACAATGCCACATACACCCAACTTGTTTATGTGGGTAATAGGGGTCTGGCTTCACATTTGTATGACAAGCGTTCTATCCACTGAGCCATCTCCCCAGTCCTAGGGAAGATGATTTCTAACCAAATTCTGTTTGCATATCTTTTTTCTTACAGGGTTTAAGGATTTTAAATTGTGATTAATCATTGAAGATGAGAAAGATGGCCTGCTCCTCTACATTACTAAGAACCTACTTATACTGGAGAAAGGTTGGTACAAAATTTGTGTATGGGGGGAGGGGAGAGTCTTGGGCTTAGGTGCACCCTGAAATTCATCAGTACCTACAAAGAATCCTTTGTCCCAAAAATCTTAGTGGGATTGGGGGGGGGGCATCAAAAGAAAGGAAAAATGAAAAGAATTATCGAAAACTGCAAGATAGGAGAGAAGCATCCTGGTTGGAAGAGTAGAAAAATAACAAAGAAGAATAGTACCCATTCTCCCTCTGCTGAGCAGAGCAGGGCCCTTTGGAAGCTCTCTTACCAAAGCCATGAAGTGGATCCCGCTTCAGCATCACACACACGATGTCTTGGTTGGGTTCTTCCATAAAGCCCTTCCTCTTGCTGTTCTGTGACCCTGAGGCAGAATCAAAGAAGCAGATCTGGGTTCTCCTGCCCAAGCAGTCGAAACCTTACAAAAATGCACATGCAGAGAAGCCAGAGCAGCTCATAGCAAATCTCCTGTCAACCTGGGAACAGATCACTGAGCACAAATTTCACTGGACCACAACTGGGCCACTGTTAGTCAAGATTTGGCTGCAAGAGCAGAGACCATGGCAGAGTGATCGATGATGTCCATTTTCTGTGTGATTGTCCCCTCACCAGACCCCTGTCTCCTGGTGCTAGAGATGGGGCCAAGTCCTGCTTAAGCATGGCAGGAGTGACCTGACATGGTTCTCACTACTGGCACAGAGCCAGCAGGGCATGGACATGTGCCTTCATGAGTGTCCATGGTTACTATGGGCATAAGGCTTGTTCATATATATATACACATATATAAAGATATATATATATATATATGTTCCTCCAGAGGAATATCCTCTCTGTGAAGGTTAATGGCTCCATGATAATCAGAGACAGTCTGAGTCCTGGAAGCGAAGGTGTGGCTAATGTCTCATCAAAATAGTAAATGCTGGGACCTTCAGGCAGCCTTTAAGGCTGTGGGACATAACTCTAAAACCATGAGTTCAAAACTATATCATTTCTCAACTATGCAAAATTTAAGGATGCAATATGAATTGTAAAAGGAGCTTCACATATCTAAAGGAACAGAGGCAGCTACACTTTGAGACAGCATGTCAGAAAGCTACAAAGGAAGGAGATATGTAGATTTAGAGAGTGGTAATTACAGGGCAAGATCCCACCTACCTAAGTTTTTTGTTTATGCTTACAAAGGCAAGCCGATTCCTGAGTTCAGGGTCAGCCTGGGACAGAGGGAGTTTAGGTCCAGGCCCAGGAGTAATAGGAATGGTAATTTCAGGGCAGCTTAACCAAGACAGGCAGATCTCTGAATTCTTTGGCAATGTTTTTAAAAAAAAATGTGTTTGCTGTCCCTTTCTAAGGATCAAGGGGCTTGGGTCATGGGATACTGATTCATGGGATAATCAAAAGGGAACCTGGGGTAATAACTGAATTGATATGTAAATAAAAGACCAGGCTTTTGATCTGCAAGAGATGAGTTATCCAGAGAGTTTTCAGAATAGCAAGAGAAAGTTGTCTTGAAAGAGCAATCTGAAAAGCTGTCTCAAACAAAACACAAGCAGTCAGCTTGTAACCCACAATTTGATTTCAATTCATTTGTTTTACCATTTCCAGACACCTATTCTCTCAGGAACCCCTCTCCAAGCTGAGACTGGTCCTTGGAAAGACAGTTTAAACCTCCAGCACTTGTTATTATTTTTCAGACATGATCTCTCAATGTCACTCAGACTGACCTCCAACTCACTATGATCTCCAGACTCTTGATTACACCACCTCTGTATTCAAGGTACATGTGTGACCATGTTCACCTAATTTCTTTTTTTCTGTTTTGGCCTTGAGACAAGATGGAGAGTGGGTGGGGGCTGTATTTCCTGCCAACAACAACTGAAACTAAAATGCAGAGATAAAACAACAAGGTCTCCCCCACCTCTGAGTCTTGCAATGGCATGGATTTTTGAATGTCTCCAAAAGGACCATGAGTTGAGAGCTTTATTGTCACTGTGTGTTGCTACTGGACATATAGTACAACCTTTGGGAGGGGGGCCTTTTGAAAGTTATATTGAAATTGAGTCATTGCATGTGTGGTCCTGAAGGAGATATTCAATAGGAGTCTCTTTGTCTCTCTGTCTTTCTGCTTCCTAACTCTTATGAGTGAACAGGCCTTGACATCATCCACTCCTACTTTGATAAACTCTACCATCACAAGCCCAAAGCAATAGGGCCCAACAACAAGGACAGATACCTCTGAAATTATGAGTAAAAATAAACCTTTCCTCTCTTTTGCTATTGTTTTAAGACAGGGTCTTACTATATAGCCCTGGCCAGGCCAGAACTTAATATGTAAATCAGGCTTGCTTTGAACTCACAGAGATCCTTCTGCCTCTGCCTTCCCACCTTTCCTTTTTTTAAATTGACTCATCTCAGAATTTTTTTTCTAATAAAGAAAAGCTAACAGGAGTATCTACTAGTCACCAATGTACAGGGGTTGACAGCCCAGCCTGTGGGTCCCAAGCCTGAGCACTTTCCAAGCTTGTGTCTGGAAGAGGCTCAAAGTGCAACCCTAAAGTTGTTTCTAGAAAGCTGGAGTCCTGGGATAGGACACAATTTCTGTCATAATTCCAGTGAGAAAATCCCCCACTAGTGACCAACCACCACATCGATCCACATCTTTCCTCCCCAAGGGGCCATGTCTGAGCCTAGTAAGCAGACAGTTTATTTGACAGTAGTGATACGTGGCAGTATCTAGACCTGGCTTCCAGGCTCAGCGTTCTTTAAGTACTAGTACTTTCCTTAATTATAGAATCTCTGTCTTAATTTTTGAGTGAGACCTTGTGGAACAAACCACACTGCCCTCCACATGCATGCTCTCTGGAGAGCATGGGGAGCTACTATGGGCCTGTGAGAAGCAACAGAGCTGCTACTACTCAGACTGGACCAGAGCTTTGGGAACCACCTCCCCCAAACTATCACCTTCTATATTCATGGACCACCCAAGGCCAGATGTTGCCTATGAGAGGGCTTCTCAAATCCAAGAAGTTTTAAGAGTAATTTTTGAACTGACATGACCGTGGGCTTTCTTTGGAAAACAAACTAAAGCAGTTTGCAAAGAAATGACACATGTGAGACTCCCTTCCCTGCACCTGCAGGGTTCAGTCCGCACCTGCACACGTGCTGTGACCAGCTGTCCTGAAGAGAGAATGAGTTGGCTTCTGGTTCAAACCGATGCTATGCAGCTGCTCTTCACCAGTGTATGGGCTGAGGGGAAAGATGAAAGAGTAAGACGGGTGCTACTGGGAGGAACTTCTTAGCCATTTGTTAGTGGGACCTGGAGAAGGCAGCTTTGTGGCTGCAGATCCCTAGACCAACTCCCCCACAGGCTGGTCTAGTCAGGAGGACAACAGAAGCAGAGATGGCTTTAGAGTCTCTGTGCCAGAGGGCTCATTACAGTCACCCAGACTTCACATGAACCTCCACTGTCGACCTTAGTTTGCATATGCAACTGCTCCAGAACCCCATTTCCTCAGCCATAAAAGAAGAGTGATCTCCAATTCCCCAGGCTCATGAAGGTCTCCCAACCCAAGCTGGACAGAGCTATGCTGGCCTGCCTGATGTTTTATTGTTTGCTCTTGCTTTCAGCTAAAAGTCTCTAAAAGGGCCAGGTAACCCCACATATGTTGTGTTCCTTGAGGATTGCATACTCAGCCATCTATCAGTACAGATGAGTTGGATGACACATACACACACACACACACACACACACACACACACACACACACCAACACGCAGGGAGTTTCTGTGCAGGCATTCAGCTGGCTACATGTGCAGTGGCATGGTATAGATGTAATTTATCCCCCAAGGGCTCAAGTTCAACTGTTGAAAGCTTGGTTCTCCAGAAGGTAATATTCGGAGATGGTTGGATTTTTAAGAAGAGTAGCTTAGTAGGGTATGATTAAGTCACTGTAGATTCCCTCTTTGGAAGGAATTTATTAGTTCCTATGAAACCCCAGTTAGTTCTCTGAGATAGTAGTTCTGAAAGAACAAGACTGGCCTGGCTTCCTGGGCTGACTTTCCACCGAGTCTCTCTAACATACATCTCTACAAAGACATCTGCCATGAGATAAAGCAGCTAGGGCTGAGAGTGGGAGTGGAGGGTGCAACAGAACCAGCACCATGCTGTTCAGATTCTCGGTTTTCAACACTGTGATTTATCTACACCCTTATCTCTTTTAAGGTACCCAGCCTTGTTATCATTTATATAACAACAGAAAACAGACTGTTGTGTACAATATTCCAGTAAGCAAAGTCTGTTCTAGATAGTACACTGGCAATGAATCAAGTGACCCAGGGACCCTCAAAAACACACCCAGAAAGAAGCAGAGTGCAGAAGGTAAGAACAGTGTGATGATTTGTATACGCTCAGGCCAGGGAATGGCACTATTAGAAGGTGTGGCCTTGTTGGAGTAGGTGTGTCACTGTGAGTGTGGGCTTGAACACTCTCATGCTAGCTCCCTGGAAGTGAGTATTCTGTTAGCAGCCTTTAGATGAAGATGTAGAACTCTCAGCTCCTGTACCATGCGCGCCTAGATACCGCCATGTTCCCACCTTGATGATAACGAACTGAACCTCTGAATCTATAAGCTAGCCCCAATTAAATGTTGTCCTTTATAAGACTTGCCTCAATCATGGTATCTGTTCACAGCAGTCAAAACCCTAACTAAGACAAACAGACACCAATATACGGATGCTCAGAGCTAGGGAACAGCCAGCACCAGGCCTCCAGCACAGCCAACCACCAGAGCAGTACCATCTAGCCTGTCCGCAACATCCTTACCACACTGGTTACACACCTGGACAGCAGCAGGGGATGCTGGTGCAGGCAGCTGCCCATGGACCCTCTCTGGGTCCCCAAGTTTGGGAGGCAGAGCTTGTCTTGAGAGCAGAGGCAGACCAAAGCAACTCTTTCCAAGCTAGGAGGAGCCTTATTCTGTATATACTTCCCCTTGCATCTGGCCTTGCAGCAAATGCAACCCAATTTGACTAAAATCCACTAGGGATCAGCCCTAAACCAGCAAAAAATCACTGGTGTCTGAGTCAGAGATGGGTCAGTCCTTTGGGAGTTTGAGGGGCATCAGCCTTCCAAGACCAAGTACACAGGGAGAGACACTAGCAGCCAAACAGGCTCAAGAAAAGGAAAATCCCAGCACCCGAGGAGGATCAGAGAGAGGCTTGGGAATGCAGTGTCTCTTGGTACCCTTGAAGAACATCAAGGGTTTGCTAATCTGGCCTGGGTTTCTGTGGCTCATGTGATATGGACTACTCAGGGAACCATCTCTCAATTGTTCAAAATCCACCAAAACTTACTGTTGGTCTCAGAAGGACAGTGGTATGAGTCAGTTGTTATATGAGGAGTCATACTTGCAGACAGAAGGTAGATGGTGGGTGCTAAGGACTGAGTAATGGGTTAGGCTCAGGTTGGAGGGAATGCTGATGCAAGGTGGTTTCTCCATGGGCAGGTGAGGAGCCCCAGGAAGGGGGGTGAGGCCCAACAACAATGTAAATGTATCCAATGCCATTGCCTTAGAAACAACAAAGTAGAAAGCATAAAATGTTTATGATGATACATTTTACGCCTTGTGTATTTTACCTCAAGAGCGGTTTTTTTTTTTGTTTTGTTTTGTTTTGTTTTGTTTTTCTTCTCAAAATGCCAACCTCTCAAAATCCACTTACTGAAAACTTCCACATTCTGGCTTCAGAGCTGAGGCTACAACTGACACATTGCTATTCTTGGAGTCTCTGAGCTTAGAGCATGAGAGCATGTGCTTGTCAGGATGGGCACACTCAGAGAGTGGCTGTCCTAGCTGGAGCCAGTGCAGGAGCCAGTGCAGCAGCGAAGGAGCCAGCCCTTCACCAGGCAGTCAGGAAAAGGCTTCAGGGGAGTGACCAGGGGCAAGTGGCCAGCGTCTCTGTACTCAGAAGCTCTGCATAAACAACTTCTATGCATGGCACTGGTAACAAGGGTCCCCTTAGGGTCAACGCCACAGGCTGCCTGTTGTTCCCACTCTATCCTGCATGCCTCAAATACCAAGTTATCAGCAAGACCCACTCTTTCCCACATGATCTTCCCTGCCATTTCTCCCTACCCATGAGCACCAGGAGGCATGGACCATGTTTGTGCTGCAAATACCGAATCCACAGTACCTACCCAGGACAGCCATATAGTAGATACTGAAGAAACTACTCCACTTGGACTGACTGGACAAGGGACAATATATTCCTAAGGACCGGCTTCTACCTGAATCACACACCTTAAAGTTTCAAGCATGTCCCATAATCAAATCACCAGGCAGTAACCAAGCTTCCAGTATATGAACCTTTTTGGAAGACACTTTATATCCAAACATGAACAGAGGCCGTTAGAGGAAGGAGGCAGTAGAGCCCCACTTCCATCCTCTTGCTATCCTTTCTTCCCACACCCACCAGAAATGATTAGGCTTCTTTCACCACATACTCCTGCCATGACATGCAACTGGTCCCAAATCAGTAGGGCCAGCTGACTATGGACTGGAACTGTGAGCCAGTATTGACCTTACCTCTCTTTTTTTTTACTCGAAGGATTTTGTTATAGCAACAAAGAGCCAGCATTCTCATTCTGGCCTTCTGCGCTTTCTGGTTTTTTTACATTTGAAATTTGTGTGTGTGTGTGTGTGTGTGTGTGTGTGTGTG
>JADRCD010196656.1:20918-86306 GCA_019843815.1 Montemys delectorum | reverse complement strand
AAAAAAAAAAAATGTTATCTGGGTACATCTGATTTATGCTTGGCCAGAGAGAACATGAACACAGCAGGCACAAAAGGAATGATGTATTCCAGCAAATAAAGAGGTGTGGCTGAGAGGAGCTGCAAAGAAAAACAGGATAAACATCAGGAACGTGCTTGTGAATGAAGCAGTCTGAATCAAAAACTGAGAAGAGCCCTTTATATTTCTGGGCCCTTTCTTGACTGTCCAAAGGACAGGGCCTCCTATTGTCACTTCACCACATTTTCTCAAGTTTTCTTCCAGTGACCTGTTCGCTAAACACATGGTATTCTAACCAATCTCCTCTGGCCGTGGATACAACCAAACAGGACACTAAAGCTGCTTCTCTCAAATAGCAGGCGATATGAGAAAGTTATGGAAATGCCTGTTGAAAACGAACCACAGAAGGGAGACTTCTATTAGTACCAAAAACCAGTTAGAATAAGCCAACTAGTGGGAGAGGGGGTAAAGTATAATAGTAAAAAAAATAATTACTTTTCCCCAACAAACGTAGCATACAAAATGTTTCTTTCCCAACGTTTGCAGTATGCCCTCTGCCTGGAATTGGGTCACTACAAATTAGTATGATTACATATGACCATAAAGATAGCTCGAATCTCAGTCCACATTTCTGCATAAACCAAGAGATTCGGGCATTTTCCTTGGGAAAACGCCCAACAAGGGGTCTGGGGAATCTAGGGGAAATGACATGCTTGCTTGCTTATTACAAACTCGGCTCACGCATCAGGACCGCGTCACCAGGCCTCCCTTTCCAGAGGAGGGGTCCGGAATTCTGAGGACCGCACCCGGCTCGGAATACCTCCAAGGCCCTCGGCAAGAGCGGCACTCACCTTACCGCAACCTGGCGGGCCCCACAGGATGAGCGAAGGGATCTCGTTGGTCTCCAATAGCGAGCGGAGCAGAGTCTCCTGCCCTACGGCCCTACTCTGCCCGATGTAGTCCTGCAGCGTGTCCGGACGCATCTTGTCAGCCAGCGGCTTGCCCTCCAGCATCTGTCGGATCTCCTCGGCCGCTAGCGCCCGGGGATGCGCGCGGCCCGCGCTGACTCCGAACGAAGCATCGGCGGCGTCCGCATCCCAGTGCCCGGGATCATCCTCACCGTCCACGTCCGCGTCGCCATCGCCGTCCACCCCCGCCTCCTCCTCTTCCTGCGCCTCCGCCTCATCCCAGCTGCGCGGGGATGCACTGCCCGCCGCGGCTGCAGCCGCTGGCCTCTTCCCCAAACCCTTTCTGGCCGGGCTGCTGGAGCGGGCAACCGGGAAGTCCGGGATAAGGCGCGCACCGCTGGGCGTGGGCGGTGCGTCGTAGCTCTCACGGCTCTCGGTCTCGCCGCCGTCGTCGCCCTCCTCACCCTCGCCTTCGCTGCTCTCGGCCGCCGTCGGGGTGGCAGGCTGCTTCAGCGCCGAGCTCTCCGACAGCCGACGTCTCTTGGCGCCGGGGGGCGAGGGCCCCTTGGCCCGCTCCCCAGCGCGGTGAGACCCGGCCGCTGGTTCCGCGTGCCCCGCGGGGTGCAGCAGCAGGCAGCGGTCCAGGTGCGAGTTGATATGCGCGGCGGGCATCATCTGTTGGCACACTGGGCATTGCACCTGGTGCAGCTGCGACAGGAAGGGGTCGTCTTCCGGCCCGCTCACCTCCATGGTGGCAGCTGCCCTCCCTGGCGCCCGTGCGGCTGCACCTGCCCCTGAGAACGCCTATGCCCGCCGCTAGGCCCCGTGCCGCGCGACCCTCGCGCGGGTAGGGAGCAGGACACGCACGGGCCGAGGGAGGGCGCCGCTCATGCCTCACGTCCCGAGCTCCCGCGTCAACTCGCCCTCGGCCCGCAGCTGGCAACGTCTCGCGCGTCGTGTCGGGAAGTGTAGTCCAAAGCGGGCAGAAGACTCCGCAACCGCTTGCCCCAATCGCTGCCGGCAGTCTCTCACATTGAACTTTGGGAAATGTAGTTCACCGTCCCGACAGGGCCTCGAGCCTTCTTCCGTCCCTGGGAAGGGCCTTTCTGTGGCGCTGCTTGGACAGGCGTGGTGCGCGTGCGCAGGCCTGCTCAGGACCGGAAACAGCCGCCTTCGAGTAAAGCGAAAGCGGAGGGAACTTGGGAACCTGGCTTTTCAGGATTTTGGCTTTCAGGGTGCGGAACCAGAGATGCTGTCATCAGGGAGAATATTTGTAATAAAACTAAAACGAATTGGAAATACAGAGGTGCCTAGGAAACTGGAGAAAGGACTTCGACACAAAAACGCAAGCAGCTACACAGGTAGACAAAGCTCAACTCAGAAGGCTGCTCCCCTGTCCCCCTTAATTTTACTTTAGGGCCTGTCACCCAAAATACTTGCTTAAGAGTTATCTCTAGCCGACAGAATAGCAGTAAACTGGAAAAGAAGCATTGTATCCCCATAACAAAATGATGGACGGCAGCCCTTAAAAGTTTTTACACCAGACAGGAACAGGAAATGAGTACCGTAGACGTTTATAAATTATTCCCTGGGTGTAGTGTTGTGTACCTTTAAGACCAGTACTCAGGAGGCACTGACTGGTGGATCTCTGAGTTCGAGGCCAGCATGGTCTACATATTGCGTTCCAGGCCAGCCAGGGCTACATAATACAAAATTGTCTTTTTCACTTTTAAAAAACAAATTAAAAAAAGTAAGTGTGGTAGTCTACACCTCTGTCTTACTGCTTATGATTTTATTATGCTTTTCTGAAAGTTACCCCTTTGAAAAATGCAAAAGGGGCTGGAGAGGGGGCTCAGCAGTTAAGAGCACTTCTGCTCTTGTAGAGGGTCCTCTTTCAGTTGGCAGCAACCAAATGGTGGTCCACAACTGTTCACTCCGGTTCAGTGCATCTGACTCCTTATTCTGGCCTCTGGGGGCCACTATACCTAGGTGGTGCACAGTCATACATGCAGGCAAAACAGGTAAATAAATTTAAAAGTGATACAGCTTTAAAAAAATACATAAATACATATAGGTAGATGGAGAGGAGTGTGACTTGCCAAGTTGCTAAGGCTGGAATTCCCAACCTGTCAAATACCTGGGGGGGGGGGGGTGTTACTGAAAATAGCAAACTTTTATTATAATTGATTATTCTTGATAATCAGGAATTAAAAGTGTTAAGGAAAAATGAAGACTTTTATGAATCTTGTCAAAAATTGAGATTTTATTTACTACCCAACAGTATACCATTGTGAGTTACTATAGAAACTTTTTATTTACTGTTTTCCCACTGAAGGTTTAATTATCTTATGCTATAAGGTAAACTGACAATAGCTAATGTGAAGTGAATTACAGATTCTGTTACATACCTAAGGGTAGGCCTCATCTGATCCTGTTCTGGCTCCCAAATAACTGACAGAAAGACCTATTCAGTTGAATAACAAGCTACAAGCCTAAGCTGCACAGGCCTGGGCTATTCTAACCCTCCAAGGCTGCTAATAACCAGACAAATGCCTTCTTACATGCCAATCTGGTCTCCCCCTGGCTCATGCTGGTCCATCTGTGGCCTCATGTCTGCTCTTTCATCTCCACATCATGGCAAACATTAGTCTCTCCACACAGTATACCTTCTGTCTTCATGTGCCTCTCTTCCTTCTCTCCCTACCTGGCTGAGATCAGAAGTCCAGCCTTCCCATCACCTCTGCTCAGCCATAGGCTGATCAACTTTTTATTAACCAATCAGAGATAACTGAGAAGCATTCTTTTTTTATTATTGGATATTTTTCTTTATTTACATTTCAAATGTTATCCCCTTTCCAGGTTTCCCCCCACACACCTTTCCCGGAAGTCCCCAATCCCATCCTCCCTCCCCCTGTTTCTGTGAGGATGTTCCTCCACCCACCCACCCACTCCCACCTCCCCGCCCTTGATTCTCCTACACTGGGGCATCTATCAAGCCTTCATAGGACCAAGAAGATGCTCCAAGAAGATGTAATAAGGACACATGCTCCTCTATGTTCATAGCAGCCTTATTTATTATAGCCAGAAGCTGAGAAGATCCCAGATAGTCTTCAACAGAGGAATGGATACAGAAAATGTGGTACATCTACACAATGGAGTACTACTCAGCTATTAAAAACAATGACTTCATGAAATTCTTAGGCAAATGGATGGAACTAGAAAATATCGTCCTGAGTGAGGTAACCCAGTCACAAAAGGACACACATAGTATGCCCTCACTGATAAGTGGATAGAGCATTCTTTTTTAAAAAAAAATATTTATCTTATGTGAGTACACTGTTGCTTTCTCCAGACACAGCAGAAGAGGGCATCAGATCCCATTACAGATGTCTGGGAGCCACCATGTGGTTGCTGGGAATTGAACTCAGGACCTCTGGAAGAGCAGTCCGTGCTCTTAACCGCTGAGCCATCTCTCCAGCCCCTAGGAAGTATTCTTTATACCACATGGATACTGGAGACAGTTCCATAAACAAGACAGTGCTAGCCTCCATACTGTGACTGGACCTCTGGGCACAGAAATCAGATCTGAATATACAGTGCACGTGACGAACCACTGACACCTAAGATGCAAGAGTATGAGATTCAAAGAGAAACAATGAATTGGCTTCTATAGGAAGAAACAGGGTTTCAGGGACAAATGAAGGGGTCCAGACTCTGGGAGGCCCCCCTTTTAGTTCCTTCTTGTTGCTTTCATTGTCTTGTGATAGAGATTGAAGCCAGGGTCTCGTACATACTATATGTTCTCCTCTATCTTCATCCTATTACTTTTGCATAAGCCATTTGTTCACACATATAAATAAGGGCATTGTACTGGCTGGTTTTGTGTGTCAACTTGACACAGGCTGGAGTTATCACAGAGAAGGGAGCTTCAGTTGGGGAACTGCCTCCATGAGACCCAGCTGTGGAGCATTTTCTCAATTAGTGATCAAGGGGTAAGGCCCCTTGTGGGTAGTGCCATCCCTGGGCTGGAAGTCTTGGGTTCTATAAGAGAGCAGGCTGAGCAAGCCAGGGGAAGCAAACTCCCTAAGACAAGAATGGAGTTGAGCCCTTTGAATGGACTATGTGGTGAAAACGAACTACGTTTAATTTCAAGTTATCTGGAACTGAGTGAGTCACAGTGTGACCCTGGGTAAAGCTACTTAACTTCTGATCCTGTTTCCAAATGTTGAGGAAGAACAATGACCTTGAAGTCCATTGTAAGAACAGAAGGAATAAAACTAGTACAATGTCCCTGCATTTCTTCTCAAACCTTAATTAGTTCTTTGAAGTTCAAGGTTTTCTCCACTAGGTGGTGATGGTACAAACATAAACCATACCAGCAAGGACTTAAAAAACAAATCACTCTTTATTTTGTATTGCCTAGTCAAACTTAGTTTGTTTTTGAATCAGCATAAATACAAATACATGTAAACTCTGTCATAAAATTACAAGAAACAAAATTTATTCAAACCAAAAGCCTAGAATTGATTTTCTCCTTTTAAGAGGCACTGATGGTCTCCAGCTGTCTTTGAGTGCTTACTTTGAGCTGTGTAATCCTTCCCTCTCCTGCCTCAAGAGCCAGAGTGGAGACTGTGGGGTCCTTCGAGGCTGGAATTCTGATTCAGGAGTTCAGTGAGCATAACCAGAGTGATATGCTGCTGTTCGTGGATACTATGCACATCCTTGGGATGCTGAACCTCTGGACATTGTCTTACACCCTCATTTCAAGTCTAGTTAATTCTACATGGCAAGCATCTCAGCCATCTTCAGTCACCTTCATCAAAGCTACCCCTATGATCACCTGCTGCTATTGCTCCATGATTCCCCTGCCCTACCCAAAGCTCTTTTCTGCATTCTCTTGAGTCTATGGCACATTGCTTCCTATGTATATCCCAACATATTACAGATATTTTCTTGGTACTGTAAGTAGGACTTCCAAATGTTATTCCCTTACCTTTATTTATATGAAAATGTGTGGATTTTAAGAGTTAATTTTTTCATACTTGTGACTTCCCAGTATTTTAAGTGCTTTTGTAGTGCCAGGGAAATGTTAGTGAACACCCGCTCCCCTCCCGCACCCCCCCCAAAAAAAACCAGACAGAAACCAATCCAATGCAAATCATAACAGGGCCTTTATTCAAGCTAGCTCAGGAGCCTCAGCCCACTGCCAGTTTTGGTAGAGAGGGGCCCCTGAATATCTACCCGGGTAAGGCTTTATAGAAAGCAACAAGTGGGAGGTGGGTGTTTCTAGCCTCAGAAGCATCTAATTGGAAAACTACGATGGGCTTTGACATGATTGGCTGGTGCTGGGAATCAAACCATAAACTTAACTTTTGCTTCCCTCTGCATTGGTGGTCGTTGGCAGGGGGTGAGCTTGTTGGAAATTAACATGGAACCACTGGGTTGTTGGAGGAGATTAACCTGGAGGTGCTGGTCTGTTGGGGTAAACCTAGAAACTGGAGCTAGGCTTGGGTTTTGTTGGAAGGTAACTTGGAAACAAATGTTAGGTACCGGCCTGTTAGTTTACCTGAGTTCAAGTTCTCTAAAATGGAGTTGAACTTAAAAGATTTAGTCTCTTACTTTTAGGTTGACACTGGGAATGCCAGCCCACTGCCTCATGCACACAAAAGCCAATGTCGTGCATCAGATTGGTTGTGTTATAAAACACAAAGGTCTTCTATTAAAGATAGACATAGGAAGCATGTTCAAATGTATGCATATCATTTGTTGACCTAGGTGCAGTTTATAGGAAGAGGGGAGAAACTGCTTACTAACTGGATGGTTAAGAAGGGAACCTTTCAGAGTTCTTGTGCTCAGGCACAGACAGTCATGCTTTATCCCAGGTTTCATGTTTTGCATACTCCTTTCAGTGAGAAGGATCTTGTTTTTATGTGAGTTTGTAACAGCAGAGGGCATTAGTTGAGTGAGCAGGTTTCTTCCACATATGCTCAATTAGAGATAGCTCATGGGCTTTTTGTTTGTTTGTTTGTTTTTTGTTTTGTTTGTTTTGTTTTTTTTTTTGCTGGTTTCTGGTAGGATCTAGAGTTAGGCTCTGCAAAACATCTTCAAAGAGCTTTGTGCTTA
This sequence comes from Montemys delectorum, assembly GCA_019843815.1. Lineage (NCBI taxonomy): Eukaryota > Metazoa > Chordata > Mammalia > Rodentia > Muridae > Montemys > Montemys delectorum. The sequence goes on along the minus strand of JADRCD010196656.1, from coordinate 79,257 downwards.
TTTGCTTTATACCTAGTCTCTAGCCAATTTAATTTGTAGCACAGTAAAAAAAAAAAAAAAATTATCTGATCATTTTCCAGCTGGCACAGTTCTTCCAAATCTGGGGTTTTCCTGAGTAATAAGATGTCTTTGTTATGCAAATATGCAGTGCCCCTTGTTCCCTAGGGTTGAAACATGGATGGTGATTTAAGCAAATTTGCCAGAGGGTGAATCTCCAGGAAAAACCCAGTGGAACTCCCTGGTGATGAATACACAGAAGCAAGAGAGGGTGGCATGCCTTCATATGAGGAAAAGAGGGCATGGAGCACTATGCCTTGGCCCTGGGCCTCACTGCTACTGCTGGGATCTCTGGAGTGTCCCCCACTCCCCAAACCCTGCTAAACCCTTATTGGCCGGCCTGTGGCACTACTGGGAGATGATAGAACCTTTATGAGATGAATCCTAGTGGGAAGTAGGTCACTGGAGAAGCTCCTATGAAAAGGGTATTGGAATCCTAGCAAACCCTTCCTGTTTCTTTCTTGCTTTCCTTCCTTCCTAGCTGCTATGAGTCTGCTTTCTCCCCTTCATTTTCCTACCCTGCTATTCGATTGCCTCACCACAGACCCAAGACAAATGAGATCCACATAAGCTTTTGCCTCTTTAAAGTTGTCTCAAGCATTTAGTTCCAGCAATAGCATACTGACTAACACACTCACCTACAGGGCTTGGGCCCCAGAATCCTGAGTAGCTGCAGGGATGGAATGGAGAAAGGGCAGCCACACCTACAGTGTGGCTGGAATATGGTGGAAGTTTCTTTGAAGGCTATGCCATACAATAAACCTCAGCATGTTTATTATATACATCCAGAATGTGGCGGGTGTATGTGGGGCTTGGGGTGTAGGGGTGGGGGAGGGGGTTTGTTAGCCTGGAAGAGGAAGCTAAAGTTACTAATCTTTGCACACACTGACCAATTCTTTTTAAACACTAATACTTGGACTCCTGAGGAGAACTTGGCCACCTATGTTGAGCCTGGACCACATGGGGAACCACCTTTGCCAGTATAGTATTCCATGAGTCCAAGGCTTTGGAGCCCTTGACAGGGTTGTGCCCACTGTCAACAATACACAGGATTTCATAATCAGGGCTTGCCCTTCTCCCTGCACACACTCTCCCTTTGTGTCTCCTTTATAATGAGGCTTTGATCTCTTAAGTATAGTTTTTCTTTTCAGTCAGTTCTGTGAAGATTTTTCTGCTTAACTATACATTTGCACTTTATCTGAAATGAAAGTAATCCCTGAGGACATCGGTTCAGTCTAAAGTGGGAGGAGCCATTGTGTGGAGAACGTTGCTCTCAACCAGTCAAAGATGCACTAACTGAGCAGTGCCGTTTCCGATCTGAATTGCAGAACACACAGCTGATAACGGGCTAAGAATGTTTGCGTTTTCCATTCTAATCCTAAATGTTGTCAAATTAATGGAGAAAGCATACATCTTTATCTTATGAATATTTGACAGCAATCTGTATTAGTCCTTGACTTACAAACAACAAAGCTTTACCAAAGACACCTCCTTACATGACTTATTTATTTTTTGCCTCCACCAGCAGCCATTATGATGTTTAGTGATCAGAAGCACTCGAGGTGGGCTTTTGTGTTCACATCCAGCTCCTCACCCTTCCTTGCACAGCATGCTGCCTCACCCTAGAGTACCTTTCTAGCCTTCCACTAGGTTTGGAATCCTGGTTACCTTTCTGCATAGAGGTGCTATTGTTAGCCTCTCCCTGGCTCCAGGCCGTTTTTGCTGCTCCTTGCCACATGCTTATTTGACCCTGACTATCCCTCAGAGCAGTTACCTGGCAGTATCCCAGCTGCCAGTTACTATGTCTGTTTCCACTACTCCTGCCAACCTCCACCAGAGGGTAAAGTTCTTCCCCTTGCCAGCTCAGTGCCAAGTCCTGGGCCTCACATGCTGTGGGGGTGTGCTGGGACAGAATCAGTGGGTGAAAGCAACTGGGCAGGTCTAAGGTTTGGAACATTCTGTTTCTGCTGGGGGAAACCACCTGACTGGGGCTTTTAAAGTAGTAAAAGTCAGAGGAAGACTTTCTTCTGATTTAGATGTTTGGAGAAGCCTTCCAAAAGGAAAAAAGAAAAGAAAAAAAAAAAACATTTTCAGAGGTAAAAGTAAAACAGTCATCTGGGAAGAATGAAGAGTTAAAAGTAGAAAGAAAACACAGGTCCTTTTTGACATCGATGGACACACCAAACATTCTTTTTTTCTTCTATACTGCATTGGGTTGGAAGTCCAATGGCAAGGAGACCAGAGGAGAGACATGAGGAGAACTTTCAGGGAGCCACGTTTTCTCCAAGATCTGAAAGGCCCAGAGCACCCATGTCCCCAGCTTCACTCTGGCCTCAGAGGATGCTAGCTCAGAGAACACCTGCTCAAACACCTACCACACAGACTTTTGGGGTGCATGTGGGCATCCCCAACAGGCCAGTAGTGAGGTCTTCATCAGTGGCCTCATTGATGGGCTGGTTGTGAACACAGCTGAGCCTCCGAGGAACTTCCAGAAAAATGTATGGAACACATTGGGTTCTGCTGTGTGCTTCCTGGGTTGAATAGTTAAGGAAACGGGAAAAATTTAAGTGACATTCCTTTAAAAGTATTTGGAATTTATTTGGAGATCAGTAATCGGTGCTGCCAATGTTTAATTATCCAGAAGAAAGTGGGGGAAAAACGAACCTGATCCCACATGGAAAACAATGAATTCAACATAGATCATCAGTCTCAAGAAATGGAGAGGTCTGTGAAGTGTCACCACATAATGGCTTTGGGTAGATGCTTTCTTGGAGAGGACATGGGTAGTGTTGATCTTGGAAATGTTAAAACTGATTTTGTCAAAATTTAAATGCATTTGTTGAAAAGACTTTTTTGGATAATGAACATGGTGACTCATACCTGTAATCCCAACAGTTGAGGGGCAGAGACTAAACAATCTCTTCAAATGTAAGTTTAGCATGGACTACAAAAATAAATAAATTAGTTATTAAATAAAAAAGACACCTTTAGTAAGACGAAACTACAATATACACATGAAGAAATCGAGAAAATAGATTTGTGTTATGAATATGGAAAGAGACCTCACTGTAATGGTAAAACAAAGTAACCCTATTATAAACGAGTAAAAGTTTCAAGACAGAGTATATAAAGTTAAATGCAAATTAAAACCACAGTGGATGTCACTCCATTCTAACCAGAATGGCAGAAACAAAAGTAATAATAGAATTGAGTTTCAGCTAAGAGAATCAAATGTCAGACCTGTCTACTCAGTGTTGAGCTAGAAGCACTAGGGCGTGAGCAAGAGAGTAAGGAGTGAGTGAGGGCAAGGGCTGCGGGACTGCACGGGAGAGTGACGCATCTTTAGCTGTAGGTTGTGTATGCCAAAGAATTATGGATAGAAAAATTACTTTCAGTGATATTGGTTTCATGAGTTGTCTGCTTTCAATGTTCCACATTGTAAGTGGGCACAGGTGGAAAGAAGCTAGCGAGCTAAGCAGGAGACAGCAGCACAGATAAAATCTGATGGAAGATATGAAGAGACAATTTTCTTCCCTCCGAGGCGGGAAGCTGCATAATCTCCCTGAGAGAAAGTAAGCAGGAATGTGATAAATAGAGTGATATTCCATGTCTGCAGCTCCTAACACCCATGTGTAAGATGCAAACTACCGCCAAACTCAGTTACGGATTCAGTTCCAGCCCAGATGATAGGCTACAGGTATGCGCGTGCGCATGCACGTGCGCACCTATATCTAACAAGCTGATATTGCAAATGTTTTAAATGTGCTAAGAATGTCAAGATATCCTCAATAGGTGAAGGAGCTTATCAAAAGACACTCTACAAACAAACATACAGGTATTACCACAGAAAGAAGACTATCTTAAAAATTAGGGAAAAAAATAGACTTTTCTAGAAGAGATGCTGAGAGAACATATGAAAATACTGGATCTACTTTAGTTCATAAGAAATTTCCATATGGGAAGTTCAAATTATGAAATATTTAGAAAATAAAATATCAAACACAATACAAATAAAGTTATTTATAAATATTAAATAAAATATAATATGTACAACATAATATTTAAGACATTTGAAAATTCCTACAGTGATAAAAATAATAGAAAATTTGTCAAGCATAAGATTAAAACCTTTACATATGAGTTTAATGGAAGTAAAACATGCATATATATCCCTACTTTGCATATATTCATATATACGAGAACTTCAGCCATTTAGTTATTAGAGAAATACAATTTAAGAGTTTAAAATGCTATACATGGTCACTAAATTAGCAAAAAGCATTAAAGGCAGAACAAACGAGCATCACTGAGGCTCTAGTGGGAAAATATTGGTAGCTGTTTATATGCACTATAGAATTCATAACAGCCCCAAACCAAAAACTCCCACAACATCAATCAATACTATAACAAGAACATAAACTGTTTAGTTATAGAATATTGGATAAGTACTTATGCAGTGCAATGTTGCATAAGTAAAACTAGCAGACACAAAAATAAAGTAAACCAGAGATTGACCATTTGATTAAAAAAAGACACGAAAGAATGCAAACAGTATGGATACATTTACACACAAACCCTAGGCTGGCACAAAGTTATATGTTTACAATACACATGCGAGTGGTAAAACTTGATGAAAACCAAGGCAATTGTCATCTAAAAACTCAGATTAGAACTTAGTTGGAGAGAAGGTAAAGGAATGAGGTGTATGAGTGCTGTCAATATTCTAGTGGGTAGCCGGGTGGTGGCTTTATGAAAGGTCATTATTCTTTTTAAGCTATATTTATAGTTTTTTTTGAATTGTCTATGTGTAACAGCCCAGTGAAGGGGAAAATATTTTACAGGTGCACTGTGGAATAATTAAATTAAAATCCTCAGACATATCCTTCCTTTTAAATTTTTAAGCTGTTATCTTTTGGTGAGGGGGTTAATTTAGTAACATTAATAGCAATAATAGTACCAAAAATAACATAAAGGTTGCCATTTGTCAAGTCTCTGTTACACATCAATCACTTTCACCTCATTTTCCACCCCTCATCTCTGTGAGGTAAGTAGTATTACTGTCATTTAACAGATAAGAAGAACCAAGGCTTAGGACGACCACACAGCCACTCTGAATTTACACAGTAAGGGAAACCTCAGGTCATTCTCTGTAATGCCCATGAGTTCCCACTAGGCTAGCTGCTATATTGTGGCATCATTGTTTTATTTAAATGGAGTTTCATTCAGGTTAAAAAGAAAAGAAATGCTTATAGACCAGTGAATAACTTTAGAAAAACGTAGATCATATGTGTTGCAACAATCTTGTCTGACATTTTTCTATTACTTTTCTCTACATATTATCATATATGTAATATTTATTTACAGCATATGTTTTTAAACCATAAAAATTGGGTAGATAGCTGGGCATAGTGGCACACACCTTTAATCCCAGACTTAGGAAGCAGAGTTAGGTGGATCTCTGTAAGTTTGAGGCCATCCTGGTCTACGTAGTGAGTTCCAGGACAATCAGAGCTACATAGTAGGACCTGTCTCAAACAAAAAAGTAAACAAACAAACAAATTTGGAACCTACTGCAAATACTGTTCTAGAATATTTCATTTTTTTCCTCAACTTGATCATTACATTTATTCTTATATTGTTAAATAGGAGTAATGAAATAATATTTCTCTATCCTATTTAAGACACTCTTATACTTACATTTTATTTTAATGTTTATTTGCAATGTGTTATTATCATTATTACTGGCAGTGTTGGAGACTGAACACAAGAGGTAAATATTCTTACCAGTGAACTACATCTTCATAGCCTAATTAATGTTTTTAACATAAAAATAATGCCATTATGATACCTTCAAGGATAATTTCAAAGATTAAGAGCACTGTCTGCTTTTCCAGAGGTCCTGGGTTCAATTCACAGCAACTACATTGCAGCCACAACCATCTGCAATAGAATATGATGCCCTATTCTGATGTGCATGACGACATTGTACTCATACACATAAATATGTTAATATATATAATGGTTAACTGAGCATCATTTTCTAAAGCATGTGAAAGTAGCAACATCCACCTCACCTCACTCAGCTTTCTTCACAGTGAACATTTGTTCTGGGTGGGAACAACTGTATTGGTAGTGCCTTTCATATTCTTGTTGGCTACAAAGAGTCTTTTCAGAGCACTGAAGACCTTGCAATCAAACTCTTCAATACTTTCAAACATATAGAATGAATACTAGCAACTTCCCCTGAACTATTCTGAGGTTGCCCAGTTTACATTCTATCTAAGATTCTTTTATCTTTCACAGTAAATAACACATCCCAGCAGTGGGTGAGTTTGCCCTAGGTCTCCCCATCAGCCATTACCACACTCCCTAGTGCAGTGTTTTTCCTTGTGGAAAATTTCTCCCCTGAGCCTTGCTTACCCTCTGGCTCACCAACTTTGGTGAGAGCGTGGCTTGAGGTTTGCACTTCTGTAATTTCATGCCTCGTCGCTATCATAATCTGCTCCTGGCTCTTCAAATCCTCTTCCAATTTAGAAAGTAGAAGAGCATTTCTAAGCATGTCAGTATAAATATACTGTTCTTCTAGTTCCTAAATCTAGAAAATGATGATTCATGCCATAGAATGGGGGTTTCATAAGGGGACAGCAGGCTCCTAGACGCCCTCCACGTGCTTAGAGTGGATAGTCCGAGCAATAGTGTGCATTGGACCTTGTAGCAAGCATCTTAGTTTCTTCTTTCCTACTTCGGCTTAAAGAACCAACAAAGAAAATACCTAGGGAAGATGTAGAAAGACAGAATCCTGCAGTGTGGGGTGGAACTAAAATATGTATGAATTAGCACATAGCATACAACACTTATTTTTATTTTCATTACAAGAATCAATGACACCTTAGTAGCAAGGAATATCCTTGTGCCCAGTTCTTGATTTTTAAGGGGCATCTCTGTGTCCTGGTTTTGATTTTTAAATGTCTTCCTTATTTAAAAAAGAACAAGTATTCCTTGAAGAAATGGAGAAATTCCAGAAATAGAGTGAACATACAGAGGAAGTAAAGAGTAATCAGAAATAGTATTGGTGTATCGAAAGTACACAACAGCAAACACGGATGTTCTCTTTGAACAGATAGGTAACAATTTGACAATTGAACATCAAAATGAAAAAGTAAGGTTTTTTTTTTTTTTTTTTTTGGTTTGGTTTGGTGTAACTTTATACCTCCACTTCAAAGGGGGACATGCAGATTCAGGAAGGAAGCACTGTGATTTAGAAGAATACCAGTTAGCAAATGTGGAAGAAATGGTAGGCTCAGAACTCACTGTTACATCATTACCATGGCAATCCATCCAACCAAGAATAGATACTAATTTTGATAGTGAATTGTTGAATCACAGGCTACTCACAGAGTCCCACAATTTATGTATCATTTGAAAGAGGAAAGGATAACCTTATATTAGAGAAATCTAGTCGTTACCACCATAATCAGATCATCAAATTTACCTTTACTAACTAACAATAGCACAGATTGGCATTGGCTACCACCTGTTGAGATACCCTGAGAAAAATATAATATTTCTCTGGTTTTCTTGCCACAAATCTAACTTGCTTCCACATATGAAAACACAATTAGGCAATTCAAACTGTGATAATTTATGGAGCTATATTTGTCGGGAGTTTTCAAAAATAACAATTTCATGTAGAATAAAAGGAAAAAAGAATGGGGTGATTGCTTCCCAAGTAGAGAAAGGGGGATTAAAAGAAGACTTTACAACAAATGCACTATGGGATGATTGACTGGACCCCCTTATGTGAGAAATGTCTTCCTTCTGAGGAGACATGCTCATGCACGTAGGGATGAAGCCTCATGAAAAGTGCAGCTTCCTGAAGGAAGACAGAAACACTTTTGGAAATGTGTTTTGGAATGGAAAACACTTTACCATTTAGTGATGATAGGAAAACATCACAGTTTTTACTATACTTTTCTTTCTTTTTTTTCTTTTTTCTTTTTTCTTTTTTTCTTTTTTTGAGACAGGGTTTCTCTGTATAGCCCTGGCTGTCCTGGAACTTATTCTGTTTTTGTTTTTGTTTTTGTTTGTTTGTTTGTTTGTTTTTGAGACAGGGTTTCTCGGTGTAGCCCTGGCTATCCTGGTACTCACTCTGTAGACTAATCACTCTGGGATTAAAGGCATGCACCAGTGGAACTTACTCTGTAGACCAGGCTGGCCCCGAACTCAGAAATCCACCTGTCTCTGCCTCCCAAGTGCTGGGATTAAAGACATGCGCCACTGCTGCCCGGCTACTGTACTTTTCTTGTAGGTCCTCTGCAAGTTTGAACTTCAAATGTTTTAAATTTAACTATTTTTATTGTTCTGAGAACCAAACCCAGGACCTCGTGCATCCTAGACAAATACTTTCTCACTGAGCTACATCCTTAGCCTCCTGGTTTGTTTGTAAAAGGTTAAGAAGCAAAAGAATACAACAAAATGTTGTAAAAGTCATATATGACTTTGGGAACTCATTTGCCAATTGATTTATGATAAATATTGCATAGATTACTTTGTTTCTAATGAAATATCATGTGCTATTTTCTAAATAATATATCTACTCAGTGATAGGTATTTGTATCTAGCAATTAATAAAATGTCATATAATTAAAGGAACAGCACCCAACTACTATAAGTATAATTCACTAAGACGGTTTTTAGTATGTTTCAGATAAACTAATTTAAATGTTCCTGTTAATATTTTATGTCATTTTTGTAGCAACTCTTTTGTTTTCATGTTTTCAACAGTAAAATAAATAGAAAATGGATTATATGCCTGAGAAATATGAGTTCATTTCTTTGTTTTTTCCCCCTGTGGCATTGGAGATAAACCCAGGGCCTCATATGTGCTGGCAAGAACTCTACCACCTAACCATGCCCAGCTGGCCTGGGAGTTTTAGACTGCTTGGCTTTTGTTACAAAATATTTAGCTACTTGCTCACTGCCACTTGGAAATTGTAAAGGTCTAATATCAGATGGACTGTAAACAAGTCTGGACATTTTGTAACATCATTACCCCTTGGCTGAGAGTATCCTATGTCCAAGGAGGTAGTGATAGAAGCTAACTCCATTCATGTAGCACACACTTTTTACTAATTAGAAAATCTCATGTTACATGGCATTTATACTAGAGGACTATAAGACTCTAACTTTCTCTCCCACCTATCCTTTTCCTTTCTTTAGCCCCAGGTGGCCCAGTATTGTGGCCTTAATTATGTCTCCCTGGATCCCAGCCTTGGTCACTTGGAACAACCAGCTCCAAACTGCCCAGCAGTACTGCTCCCCTTCTTTAACAAGATTACATTTTATGCATCGTATTAAAACTGAGTTTTCTTTATTCCTAGTGAACTTAGTAAAGTATACTTTGCCAATCATAAAATTCATTCATCTTAAGTATACAATTCAATGGTATCATAAGGCATTTGGTGAGTTATGTAATCATTACCATTATGCACAATCCACTGACATACTCTTTACAGCTAATTCTTGACACCACCCTGATTTTAATGTCTATTGGCTGGTCTTCTTTATATAGGATCCCATAGTATGTGGCCTTTGTTTTAATCCATTCATGTAATAGGAAGTATCATATTTCATATCTGACTTAGTATTCCATTTACATGGACATACCACATTCCCATCTTACAAAACTAACTACTGGACATTTGGGTTGCTTCTAATTGTGGCAGTTGTGGGCACTGCACCTCCCAAAACATATGTACAAGGGTTGCATATTCTTGTGTTTTCATTTTCCTTCCCTGTGTACCCACAAGTACTAGATTTATGGGAAGTAACTTAAACTGACAAACATTCCACTTTCAAAAGCATTTATGTCGTTTTCCTTCCTATCCCCTGTCTGATGAGAGCACCTCTCCCTCCTATCCTAGCCATGTTTGCTTTTCCTCTGTCTCTTTAGAGTTAATGTTCTCCTAGAGGGTGCAAATGTTGTGGTTTGAGTTTGCATCTCCATGATGGCTGATATTCTGTCTGCTTGCCTTTTCAGATCCTTTGTCTGCTTTTAAAATTGGGATGTATATCATCCTCTTAGTGAGCTGTCACAATCTGTTGTGTGTTCTGAATACAAGCCCTTTATCACACCTGGGCTATCGAAGCATCTTCTCCAGGCTAGAGCTGGTCTTTTAATTTTCCTAATGCTGTCTTTTGAAGAGCAGAATCTGAATTTTGATAGACTACAATGTATCAATTTCTGCTTTTAGGGTCATACTGTCTGAGGCTTTATGAAAGGTAAAAGATGTAATTGTTAGGGAGGCAGTTGGAATGTGGCAGCCTTTCAGCTGCATATTGATCTCCGTGACTATTGTTCCACTTTTGTGTGTAGAAGCCTGTTGTTCTGGAGAAATTCAGAAAGCTGTGTATAAACAAGTAATCAACACTTTCAGGCCTGCTCTGAATGTCCAGCAAAAGGTGATCCGTCAATGATGCCTGCTTATGTGTCTCCTTAGATTGCAGTCTCTTCCTTGGCTAGTGGAAATGCTGCCCAAAATGTCAAGGAATTCTATTCTTCTTATTCTTAACAGCACCATGCATGTATACAATAAAATACATCCAGCCCAATTTCCTTCCTTCGACTTCCTCATACTCCTCCAATATGTCACCCTCCCAACTAGGTTTCCTCCTAAAAAGAATGGTTTTTTCCTTCCCCAGAAGCTAGCCACTGCTAGAGAGGGGTGAGGCATGGTGAACACTCTTCCAGCTGGTTTGATCTTGTGCAGGTCTTGTGTAGGTGACCACAGGGTTCAGAAGTGTGAAGACATCACAGCCCTCCTTCATATGCTCCAGCTCTTACATTGCCTCCCCTTCAGAGATGTTTCCTTAACCTTGGCAGTGGGAGAGTGGTGGAAGACGGTGGAGTGGATGAAGACATCCCTCTTAACACTTAGCATTCAGTTTTACAATCAAATATTTCTTAGCTCTGTGAAAGACTGTTTCCCAGACATATATGTGTGTGTGTGTGTGTGTGTGTGTGTGTGTGTGTGTGTGTGTGTGTACTTTAGAAGTCATATACGTCCAAAAATGTCAAGGAAACACTGGGGAAGTATCGCTGGGGCTGCTCATAGCTTTACTTTTAATTTTTCTAGGCATAATGAACATCTTTAAGCGTTTCAGAGTATGTAGTGGGCTTCAGGTCCTGAGGCTAGCAAGGATATGAGCATGCGCATAGCACCTAGACACTTAAATGTTGTGGCCAACTATTGTACATGATAGTTTGTGTTCCAAGCCATCAAGCTTGAAGAGTGTGACGTAGCAAAACTGTGTCACTGTTGCCAAAGTTTATAAGACAGACAGCTAGGACACATAGATACAATCAAAATTATTTTCTCTAACGACTAAGTAGCAAATACTTGAGTATATATATGTATGGGAATACTCATATGTAGATGGCTGTAAAAATCTGCATCTCCAACCTACACCCTTTCCACAGATCTCTGTTTCTATGACCATGGGACCTGTTTCTCTGGCCTCCCACAGCCATCTCAGATCACTTCACCTTTGTCCTTCAGGTATGCAGAAGGAATCTGTACATCATCCCTTCTGTGGTCTCCGCTTTATTCTCTGTGCCTAATCCATCACAAATCTTGTTGACTCCAAACAAAATGAGGAAGCATGCACGGGATCCTAGAACCAAAAGGGGGGGAAGAAGAAAATTAACTACTGAGTTTTGTTAATAGTAGTGCATCTGCTGACCCTGGATCTCTAACACTTGTGGCTAAGAGCCAAGGATATAGGAACCATGACTTCATTTGTTGTGGTCTGACTGGAGTGTGACCACATGCATCCTCCTTATTCTGAGAAGGATTTGCCTTTGTCAACATTCATACACAGTTTAATCATGCCTATAAAAGTTGGTAGCCTGAAGTCAGTTCAGCCTTTTGAGAGTGCTTTGTGGAATAATGTATCTTCTTTCTGAAGGACTAAGGTTTGGAATCCTAGAAAAATAGCAACAGTTCTACTTTTTAAATAAGATTCTGCTAAAATTCTTCAAATACTACTTAAAATGGAAAACCCACATTTTTGTCTTAACTGGAAAATGTTGATCTAAATACACACACACACACACACACACACACACACAAGCAAAAGGCCTGTGTGACAGTGGAACACAGAGGGCTCCATAAAGGCTGAACAAGGGGTGACAGTTGTCTGGGTTGTAACAATTAGAGAGCTGTCTATAACGTCAGCTTTAGTTTATCAGCAATGGAAGTTCCATATCAAGTGTAAACATCTAGGAAGAGTAGACCTGAGAAGGTGGTTGTTTTTATGATAATTTGGGAAGAGTCACAGTGTTACTTATAAGAATCTGTGAGAAATAGGCCTCTAGTCTTTGTAGCTACCTGGATATGTGTACCTTTGACCTTCTCCCTGAACTAGGAGGAGTTAGAGACCTTTCAAATGCTATTATGACTGAGTAAATTAAGCAGTACTCACTAAATGCATTCAGAAGGTCCCACACTACATTCGAATCACTTCCAAGTCATCAAAACAAATGTTGATGGGACTTTGGGCTTCCATTCCTCTCGTTCTGGCAGCTGCAATCATGTCTGAGAGGAGTATACGACCACCAAGCACAAATCCAACCCAGTAATTACAAGGGGCTGAGAGGGGAAGGTAAAGGTGATATTTCATCCAGTGTTCTCAGTTCATCCTCTCCTTACCTGACCTTTGAAATGGAGCCATCAGCTTTGAAAGGCCTGGCATCTAAAATTAATATTCTTCCCCATCTGACTAAGGAAGCAACAGCTGAGCAACATGAGATCAAGGAGCACATTGGTTTAAACAGGGGCTCAGTGTGGCATTTGAGAGGGAAGACACTTCCTCTGGTGGTAGACACTTGTCTTTCCAGATGACTTCTGCCCACTGAGAGTGAAGTCTCTTACCAGAGAGTTCTGCAGTCCTTTTGAATTCTGCAGATTCCTGTTATCTGCTGAAAAGAATCTTCTACTTGCGGAGTGAGTGGTTCAGACTCCAGGATGTCCTCCTACAGATGGTAATCACTTCTGTTTACTGTTATAACTGACCCACTTGCATTTTCCCTCTGTGTTGCTCTAATTAACAAGAAGTCGTTCAGGCAGAGCTCAGGGCTTGGTATTTCTGTATTGAATGATTGTGTGCTAAACCTAAACTTCTGTTTTAATATGTCAAATTTTGTGTCTTCCCTGTCTATTTTTGGTGTTACCTGCAATTCAACAATATCTTAGCCACAGTTCACCATTAAACAGACATGCATCTATCTTCTTATTTTTAAGAAGTTTCCTCCTCAGAGAATGTTAAAAAAAATACTAATAATAATCTATAATGAATCTGTAGAGTTCTGGTTGATATTATTTGCATTTTTAAACTGTAAGTTCTTTAGACAATATATACAAATTCATAGAGCATTGAATTTAAAATACTTTCTAATTCTAGTAGGCTATTTTACTCTATGAATTGTAAAAATGAAGTTTCAGTGGCAGAATTAGAAATGATTAATACTAGAGAAAATGAAGTAAACTTAAGAGAATTTCCAGCAGGGGGCCTCGGGGGCTAGCCACTGGAAAGCCCAAATTCAAATCTTGCCTTAATCTTTATCTCCTTGTATAGCCAAGTTATACTTAAATACACAGAATCATTTATATGTCTAGAATTAAGTGTTCTTTTGTAGCATGTATACTATCTAATTTGTAAGGCGAGTATTTCAGAGAGTGTGTGGGTAGCTGAGCTCAGGGCGCAGTTGTTGTTTGTAAAGATGAAATGAAAAGTGTTTGACTACATTCTTCCTCTGAGATGAATTTCTTTTGAAAAAAATCAATACAAAATGTCTTAAGATATAGGCAAGAGGAGTTGGGGTGTAGCTCAGAGGTAGAGGTATTTGCCTAGTTTGTGTGGACTATTGGGTGTAGTCTCCGGCACTGAATAACTTAAAAAGAGGAGGATGCAGGCAAAAATGGCTGTGGTGGAGACACTGCCCAAGAAGGAGTCACAATTTCCAAAGCAAGAGGGAGAACCCCCTCTTCTGAGACAAGCCTCTCTTTCCTGCACGGCTGTGAGGAGAAAGCCGCGCCATCCCAGTCAAAAGCCCCCATCCTCACACTGTGTTTTAACCAGCCAATTGACGTGGGGTCAGAGTTTTTAATTTGCCTCTTATAAATCCTGCATCTTGGCTAAATTTTAGTTTGTGAAGAAAAAAACTGATAATGAATAGATATCTAGAAAAACAAAAACAGAAACAAAAACACATGCTCCTCACAGCATGGGAGTGTGAAACTCAAAGTGGGGGCAGCATCGTGGTCTTTTATTGAGAGCCTGAAGGGACTGAAGTTTGGACTTCTTGGGTGAAAGAAAGATCAAAGAAGAGTGCACAAACATCCCGGGTGCAAATGAAACCTTTCAGATGGCAGCCTCCTATGGTCATCTCTGTTCAAGGCAGGTGTGAGGCCCACTTTCTTTTCTTCATGGGCTCAGGCAATCTTTCCTGGGTTCTAGAACGGGGGCGTATACCAGATAGAAATACCTCTATCTTCATCTGTTACTTCTTAACTAGATGATATAAATTTCCTTTTACAAAAAGATTTTCCCAGCTGTTCCTATGTGTAAAAGGTCTATGGTTTATTTGAATAACCAATTTAAAATATACTGCATAAACAACACTGGGGTCGGATTTCTTACTCTCTCTCAGGGTATGTCTTGTTTAGTGCAGTGAAGGATGTACGCAGTCACCTGGCATGGTACTTCTTACTCTTTAATTTTCAAGGAAAATACTAAAAAAAAAAAAAAAAAAAAAAAAAATCGTTTTTTCCCTTTAACAGTTCCAGCAGTGGGAAAAGTTTCAATGTGACTATCCAGGTTGCTCCTGATTTGGCTAGCTGATGGAGAACAAGTGACCTGAAGGTTTTATTTGTTCATTTCCTTTCTTTATAGTCAAGAGAAGGGTGTGCTGAGCAGTCATGATTGCGTCCTGATATACAAATCCAAGACAGAGGGAGACGAAAGCCCCACTCCTGACAGTAGCCTGATCAGGCTCACCACCAGTATGCTGAAGGTAAAGAGGTTGGAGGAGATCAGCTCGTGCCACAGCAGTAACCCCCTGGAGGAGGTGGCCTTCTTTCAGTGCATGGAGGAGGTGGAGAAGGTGAAATGCTTCCTGGAAGAGAATTCAGGTGATCTGGATCTGCAGGCTGGAGACAATGAGGTAACCATCTTCCACCTTACCTCATGGATGGTGCTATTTAGGTGACCTCTTTCAAGTTCGGTGTTGTCACTTGTGTGTAGGACGAAGGGAGCTTGCCAGCAGATTTCCATTCCACTTCTCCGAGGATTGTGAGTAAACACTACGCTTGAGTTGAGTTGATAGTTTGGAAGCCTCGGAACATGCATTTTACCTGCAGGAGTTTTGAAATGAATTCCTGGGGACTGGGAGTGTAGCTTAGTGATAGAGGCTGTGCATAACATGCTGGAGACCCTGGGTTCCATATCATCACCCCTGTCAACCAAACATACATGAGTGCATGCATACATATTGATGGAACATGCTATGGGAAACATGCTTTATAGAAGGATCATTTAAAACACATGTTTGGGTTGAAAACTCAGAGGCGCACCACGAGGGGCACAGCCATGCAGCTTCTAATTCCCTAAACTACTTGAGCTCTGTGAGAGATAGAGCTACGGACAGCAGAGTCCAGAGAAGGGACAGCATTCCTTGCGGATGTCACGATGGTAGAGTCCTGTGACCACTGTGCAGAGCGAGTGCTCTGAGATGCACCAAATTCAAACATGGAGTTGCCTAATCTGATCAAGGAGATGCCAGGGGCTGTGAAAGTAGGTTGAATACTATGTCTAAAGCTTGGTAAGTGTTTTGGGGGTGTGCGCATGGGGTGAGGGGGAAGGGTTAGAGTCAGTGGTGGGAGGGAAGGCAGTCTGGCCTGCCACCACAATACTGCAGACAGCCGCTACCCCAGAGACCTCCACTCAAGTAAAGGCATATCCTTGACTCTACTGCAGAATAGAATTTCACGATAAGTCAGAGTAAAATGAAGTCGCTAAGTTTATTAAATAGATCAAAAACCTAATCCATGCATGGGCATTGGTGCATCATGTGTGTGTGTGACATAGGAAAAACAGTATATATTTCAGACGTGGGTATATAGATGTCTACACCATATACTCATATCTGATTCTGCGGATTTCTAAGTCACACCGTTCAAAAGCTGTGTGCCTGAGAGATGGCTAGGTAGGTAAAGGCGCTGCACATTAGCATGGTGGCCTGAGTTAGAATCCAGGAACCCACATAGAGAGAGAAGGAAGGACTGAGTCCAGAGGATTGTCTTCTAACCCCACCCTATAGTGGCCTATGTGCCATACTCCATCTCTCTTACACACATAGTAAGTACAAAAAAAAATTTAAAAAGATTAATTTACAACAGGTTTAAAGATTGAAGAAAAATTTGAAAATTAAGTAAGAATTATAGGGGTTAGAGAGAGATGTCTTGTGGCTAAGAGCATACACTGACTTTAAAAAGGACTTGCACTTGATTCTCAGGCCCAAAGAGAGGAGAGGGTCACTCATCCAGGGGACCAGACACCCCTGGCCTCTATAGACACAGCACTCCAGTGGACACACTCTCTATTTCAGACACATAATAATAATAATAATAATAATAATAATAATAATAATAATAATAATAATAATAAAAACAATGGTTTAGTTACTTTTCCTATCTTAAAGAATTTCCTTCTGCACATGACATTGTATGGTTATTTTATAATGCATAGTGTATAGATTTGGGGTGGAAGAAATACTAATATGGTAAAACTCACAGTTCTAAACTTCTGGGTCCAAGCCATTTGCCTGCCACAGATAGGGGGAGCTATCAAAGTGCATCCGAGTGTCCAGCTTCTTAGAGATAGAAGAAGAAGAAACTGTCATAGAGAAAATGGAAGGGAAATATGAAAGACACCCTCATAGGGGCCACTAATAGCACAAACAAGTAAAAAGAATTTATTTTCTCCTCATGAATTTCTGTAGGAAACAGAAAACCACTCATCCTTTGTCACTTTGCTTGACAGAAACCAACAATTTATATGGATTTAATTATTTGTTAAGTCCATTTGCTTTTATAAATCCGTGGTACGATTTTCTTTTCAGACAGGGTCTTGTGTAGCTCAGGAGGGCCTTGAACTCCGTGTGTACTTAGGATGGCCTTGAATTTCTGATCTTCTTGCCTCTACCTCCTAAGAACTAAGACTACAGCTGTGTGCCTCTATGCCAAACTTATGTGATAAGAATGTTAAAGTAACAGTCTTAAAATTGTGAGTTAATGGTGAGTTGGATTATAAACTTTCTTCAAAAGAGTTATTTTTATGATTACCAACTGTTCTAGAAAGTTCAAAACCTAGTTTGGAAGTTATATACTTTGGTGTTTAGGGGAAAGATTGGGTCTGAAGAGACTCTGTCATCATGAGTACCTCTGTCCTTCTCTGACCATGCACAGAATGGACAGGGACCTTTGTCAATGGCTCTGAACTCTCCCTATGGTGGTCAAAGCCCAACCTGTGGGTGTAGCACAGCCAGGAGGCCCAGCAGCCAGCAGGTAGAGAAGCTGCCTCAGCAGCTTGGGTGTGTGGATACAGCTGGGCTACCGTGGCTGGCTCCATCTTCTGCAGGGCTGCAGTAGATCTTTCTTGTGCCACTCTCTTCTCTCTCTCCCAGGACCATTTAAAAGATCTGTCAACTTTCTCACCCTCTCTTTCCCCCCCTCTCATTCTCTTTCTGAGAAGATTAAGGCTGCTAATGGCAGAAACATTTGCTGGCTGAACTGAAAGGCAATTTTCACTGGATTTCAGACTCTCTGGGGACACAGCTTTGTTCTGGAAGCTTGGAGAACTATTTCCAAAAGCAACTTTCTCTGCTCTCAGTCCCAAGAGCAGAAAAACTGTATATAAATTTAACAATCTGTATTTGTTAAAATAGTTCAGTGAAACTCCAGTTCATTTTTTAACTTTCCTGCTCTTAACCAGGATTTTCTGTTTCATTTATTTTCCTTTCACTGGGTTTATTTTAAATTACCTTTCTCTTCCTCCAGTCTCTGCATGAATTATTAAATACTGCGTATTCTACTTCTTTGGATTCAAAACATTTAATTTATTTTATGGTTTTAACTTTGCTTCTTTAATTTGTCTTCATTCAATCCTCTAATGCCTCCTTGCTCTTCTGTTACAGTGCTGCTGGATTTTAAAAGGGCTATGCGTAAAGCAGGAGCCCACGGGCTGGCTTCCATTGGCTCCTTCTTTTCCATCCCATATCTCAACGCTAAAGTCTCTGAAGGGTGGCAAAGGCCTCTCCCTAGGGGGGAGCTGGCAATAGATAGGAAGTGATAGTCACCTGCCTCCAGAAGAAGGCTGTAGCTCCACTTCCTTTCCCCCAGGCATTTCTCCTCTTTTTTCTTTATACCACACATATGAGCTCCGTAAGACTAATTCTTCAGTTCAGTCTCAACCTCTAGAAGACATTAAATCTGTGCCACCATCAGTACCCTTTATCCACCACTTCCGGGTCTTCTCCAACCTGACTTCCCACCAGCATGACTGCTTTACCACCATCAGTACCCTATATCCATCACTTCCGGGTCTTCTCCAACCTGACTTCCCAGCAGCATGACTGCTTTACCTGCAAGATTTTGCAAAGATCAAGGACTGTCACATCCTCTCTGAAATGCTCAGTACACAGCCTAGATTTTACATTCATTCCTAGGCCATGCTCTTGCCCCAACCCTCCCATGAGGACACCCACAACATGATCAAAAGATCATGCACATATGGAAATTAAATAAATGGTTTGAATAAAGTATTTTTGGCAGATAACCATGTACCACCATGCACTAGATCTAAACTTGTTCAAAGTATGTTTTTGAAATCAAGTAGAACTAAACAAGCATGTTGATCTGAGTGGTGAGCTTAGTAGCCAGCATATGTATGTATATGTGTATATATATATACACACACACACACAAACACACACACACACACACACACACACACACACACACACACCATGACCTTGTAAATGAAAATAGTTCTCAGAACTACAGTTATAGCTATTTTGATATAATCAAATGTAGAGTTTTAATTAACGATTATATCCATACTTTTGGTTCCGGCGATCCAAACCAAATTCTCAAGAATATGCTATACCCCCAACCCATATTTCTACATTTTATACTTAAGACAGTTTATGCTCACCTCTCTTGGTTTTCTCTACCTTCCTGATTAAATTAAATTAATTAATGAAATTACCTTCTGTGATTTCCAGCCATTTATCCTGAAGGCTTGGTCCTGAGTGCAAAAACTAAGGGGGTAATGGTCCATTTACAGAAATATGTCTTTATGGGCCACTCCTCCAGGGATTATTCAAGGTGGATCCCTTCTGAATCTATGCTAATTTTGATTTGTGCAGAAAGTGTATTTCAGTTGGTGGGATGCTTGCTTGGCATACATGAAGCCTGAGTTTGAGCAGTAGCAACACATAAACTGGGCATGATGACCCACTCTGTGCTTGTAACCCTAGCACTTAGGAGGTAGAGGCAGGAGGATCAGTAGTTGAAGATTATTCTGAGCTACACAGAAAGTCTGAGGCCAGCCTGGGTTGCATGAGATCTTGTCTCAAAAACAAAGGACAAACAGAAGGGAAAAAACCCCTCAAAATACAATAACACCACCATCACTGGGTTCTTCCACAGTCCCATTTAGAGGGAAGAAGATTAAGATGGCCCAAATAGAGTCAGGCTCTCATAGTCCCTGGGATGTTTAAACGCCTCTCACAGCTATTCAAATTTTGAACTAAGCAAAAATATTACTTAGCCAGATGGGCAAAAGACTAGAGAGGGTTGGATGGATAAAGCATGGGCACCCCTATTTTGATTGAGTTGGCTGTTTTAGTAGCAAGTGGCATTTCCTGACAGCTGCTATGAAATTGTACAACCAGTCATGTTCATAATGACTATTCTTAGATCTCAAAATAGCATAGTTAAAGACGGAGGTTTTTCATTTTTGAAATTACATTCTTCTATCCTCCCCCGATTTTTGCTCTTCGCCCCACAATGGCAAGAGAAGGTTTCCTATGTGGCATTGGCTCAGAAGAGGCAGCTGATGCAAGTTACGATGCAGTTATTAGTCCTTGACCAGGGGACGAACACGCGTGTGTTGGTGTAAAATTATGACCGGCAATTTCCCTCAGTCCCTGCACCTGTTTCTGATCTGTCACAAAAGCCATGGTGTGTTTCCTTTTAAAGAAGCAGAGTATTAGATCGTGTAACCAGAGACACCCAGCGTAGGACTGCACAAAGAATCCCATTGCGGTTCAGAATGCCCACTCCTCAGAGCAGAGCAGGGAGCACCGGGAGCTTCGAAAGCGGCTGTGCTAGACCAAAGCAGGGAGGGTGCCTACAAAGCCAGGGACTTCACAGCTGCTTCTAGAGAATGGAGTCCACACTTCGAAGAAAAGACCTCTGGATCGTGGGCACCGTGTGCCTTCTGTCGTCTTCGGTCTTCTGGCGCCTGTTTCGGTCAGCGGCAGCATGGGGAGGCCCCAAGCAGGCACCTGCACTTGAGAATGCACAGGTAGTGAAATTCTCTTGAACTAGGGCAGATTCATTTTGCAATTCTCTTTGAACAGTTCTAGCCCAGGAGTGGTGCTTGCCAAAGGCAGTTGATCTATGCCTCCCTGGATCTTTGCCCAGGACTACTGTCTTAGGAGGGCTGGGTTAATAATAGTGACATGTGGCAACTTTCATCATTTCTAGCAATTGTACCTACTTTCGGGGAATCTTGAAGCAGCTGTGTCTGAAATTAACTTAAGTTGGTGATCTGGACGAGAGCTAAAAATAATGATGGCATCACTTCACTTTTGTCCTTTTAATGTCTTAGTTATGAAAGAAAAAAAGTACGATTCACCCTGTTTTTAGGAAATCTGTTGTAGGCACGGCACTGAGAGGTGCTGAGGACTGGGAATGCCACCTTCTGTACTTCGGGCTGCAGCTGATGTGGCTTTCCATAAACTATTCCTAGGATGGAATTTTGTGGGTAAAATACAGTTCTGGCAGAGAGATAGTTCTCCGTGTAAAGAGATTAGTACTTTCTGAGAGGAGGTGTTCATTCCCAGAAAACCAGTTCTCCCTGTGCACTTGATTAACTTATCATCTGCTAAGTCCTTTTGAGACAGTTTAAGACCGTTTAGCAATCACGGCAGAAGACCATGGGGATCAGCGGTCTATTGGAAAGGCAGGCTTGCAACAGTGTTCCTCAGCACCCTTTTCTTTCTCTTCTATCCTCTTCCAGCACTTCTTCCCCCAAACATCTTTTCTAGGAAATTGTATTTCATTTCCCTAAAAAAAAAAAAAATTCTGAAGGACTAGAGAGACAGCTCAGTTGGTGAAGTGCTTGCTTTGCAAGCATGAGGGGCATGAGTTCAATCCCAGAGCCCATGTAAAAATGTCAGGTGTAGTGACCTATCTTGTAACCTCAATGCTGGATCCCAGTGCTTACTAGCCAGCCAGTCTTGCCTAATTAGTGAATTCCAGTGAGCTCCTGTTTCAAAAAGAGGTAAGTGGTGTTCCTGAGGACATCTAGCCCTTCCCCTCCCCATACCCCTACTCCTACCCTTGCTAACATCCAGTGCTAGGCATCAAACCCAGGGCCTTGAAGTTTCCAGTTAAGTGCTGCTGAGCCACATCACAGACCTTCCCATAAACTTTATTGCTACAGATAACTGTTTTCAGTAAATACTATCTATACCTTGATGCATTACATATGCACGTCCTTTACACATGTCAAGGGTAAGATTTTCTTCACCTCTTGTCCACAAAGAACCAGTGCCCCACTGGAGTGCTATTGCTCCGCCGGCAATGTATTATTTACAGTTTAAAAGCTTCCCCGAGAGGGTGGTTCTGTAGCACACTCTAGCACTATGCATACACGCATTACTTATGGCTTGTCCTACGAGAAGCCACAAGTTCTATGTCTTGGTGGTGTTTAGAAGACACAGCTCTATGCTTTCCTAATGCCTGAGCTTTCACTTCTGTGATTATCAAGTTCACATCCAAAAGAACAGGTGACTCTTGAGATAATAGTCGAGGGCAAGGTAAAATTTGTAGGAGAAAAAGAGCAAAAGAAAAAGAATCCTGAAGCATACACAAAGCCTGTCTTTAGACCAGTCCTGATTTCACGGTTGTCCATCTCTTCAGACCCAGTCACTGCTGCCCACGCATTAACCATGTCTGGCTGCTCAGTATATCTTTTGTGGGAAATATCAGGAGGGCTACATTTCTTCTCTGAGAAACACTGTGAGGGCCTGCAGCTTCTGTGTGGAAAAGAATGGCGTTCACTGAAACTCTGAGATGTGGACCACTGGTATTTCGGCCTCTAGTATCTGCCTTTAGAAGTCCCCCACATATTTTCTTAAAGGTCTCTTGTAGCTTTTTACCTGTAAAGAAAAGCTCATTTATGTCAGATTTACAACATAACTTTTACCCTTTTTCTCTACTAGTGGTTGTTTATAATGTTGACAACTGGTTATCTTAGAAATTTGCCCAAGCACAACCATTTATAGTTTATTTTTCACAGAAGTGTCAGAAAATCAATTTGTAATGTTGTCTCCAGTCAAGGGGTAAAGTCTCTGTGCCCTTGAATATGGATACAGATGAGAAACCTTACAATGTACATTGTTCCAGGGTCTCTGAATAATCAAAATTATGATAATTTATATAATCTCTGTTAGTTGTTTAATATGAACAAAATATATTTATTTTGCCTGTTTCTATCAAAGCTAAAATGAGATAATTAAATATATAATTGATGTTAGTTATGTCTATGTTTCTAGGTAAGAGAATGCCTAACACGTGTGTTAATGAAATTTCTAAATATGACTTACCAGACTGTATTCCTCCATGTCCCAAAACCATTATGGTCATAAAAATGTACATTTATCTGTTAGCATTACCCAGACTTCCATTTTTCATAGACTATCTTCGTGACTTTTACTACACAATTGACCCTCTATATCCCTGAATTGCACATCTGTGAATTGAGCCAACCATGGAGAGAACATTAGTCTGTGCTGAGCATCTGCAGACATTTTTCCTTGTAATTATTCCCTAAATAATAGAGAGCAACAGCTATCAGATATATACTGCTTTAGGTAATATGAGTAAGTCAGAGATGATTTAAAGCATAGGAGAGAAGGTACCCAATCATATATAAACCTTGTCACCGTTTATATAAAAGATTTAAAAAAAAAGTGGAAAGGGTTCCAGAGGCAGATCTCCTAAGCATACATGCCAATGGTTGTCCTTTCATGTTACTTTTACTTTTATTAATATTCAAATATGCCAAACTATTTAAAGCACTTTAGCCAAAGCAAAAATAGAACAAAATTATGATTTTGATATGCTAAGAACAGATTTTTCAAATGCACAGCAATGCGTACACAACATAAATTTTAAAATGGTTTGTTAGTATGTGACCTCAGAGAAACTAAACACCCCCCCCCCAAAAAAAAAAAAAACCAGGTGTTCCCTGATAAGCCTCCAGCAGCTGCAACAGGAACTGTTCCCAGGTCTCAGCCCAGTGGCATTTGATGCTTTTCCCTATGTTGTTCTATTTTCTGTCTATCATGTGGCAGCAATCACAAAGTCCAAGGAAATGGAGGTAAGCAGGCAACAGCAGACTCTTCTTTCTAGAGAAAAGAGAAAATTGATGATAAGAGACATTTATAATAAGAGACATATATTATATTGAGAAAGTTTGCTTAGGATTTTTTTATTACCAAGACAATATGTCCAGTGTCTCCAAACTGCCACGCCTGAACTTCCACCAGAAAGCAGAACCTGAAACCAGGGCTTGTGTTTGGATCCTTAATTTTGGAATTGGCTCCTAGGAATAGGCATGGAACCTTGGAGTGTGAGATAGAGAAAGAAGGAAGCCCCAGCATGATGCTAGCTAAGCTGGCCACTGCAGACAGGAGGACTCATAGCTGCACCCCTGTTGTAGGACTGAAGTCCACCAGGCTCTGTCTCTAATGCTAAGTTTAACGTGCTCTGGGGCATGCTCTGTGGTATGTTCAGTAGCCTCTGTGTAAGCGTGGATGCAGCTGGTGTTCACTCAGAAACTCTAGGAAGGAGGCAAGATGCAGAGGCTCTGCCGGGCCCAGGAAGATTCCAGTATAGTTGCTTCAGCAATAGCTGGCTCAGAGATAGGCCAGGCTGTGGAAAGAACACTGAGAGGAACATGTTTGCTAATATATTGTTTCAAAGTTTTGCCTTTCAGGTCTTGCCAATCAGATAGCATTCTTTGGCTCAGTTTGGATCGTTTTTTTATTGTTGTGACCAGCTTTGGTTTCACCAGTCTCCAGCTTGTAGTGTTACCATCCTATGTTTGGCATCACTGGCTTATACCAGGGAAATCTGCACACGTTGAAGAAGTGTGACTTTCTTCTTAAAGTGTCATTTACACACAGAGATGAGCATGAGCGCGGAGACAGCCTCTGTCTGTGTACTGCCCCCTAGTGTTCATTTCAACAATTCTTTCAACCTCACTTAGTGCTTTTCAGGGAGGGAAAAGTATGAGTTCATTTTATGGAATTAAGATAATATATGCTTTTTAAAATGCCTTCATAAATCTTTAGTATTAGTCCATGGCGCATGGCTTCACTCAGTGGGAGGTTCTGCTGCTCACAGATTATGATGGTGCTTTTTGTTAATATCTTCTGTGTCCTTGGGCATGTTGGTTGTAAGTCAACTTGTACAGCTAGCTCTATGGTCGAACATGTGCTTACAATGCACAAGGCTTTCTGACAGACAGAACACCACACACACACACACACACACACACACACACACACACACACACGCACACACACAGAGCGAGAGTGAGAGAGAGCGAGAGAGAAAGAGAGAGAGAGAGAGAGAGAGAGAGAGAGAGAGAGAGAGAGAGAGAGAGAGAAGACCTTGGAGGCCAGCTTATCCAAATCTTTAAAAGAAGGATTCAAAACCCAAAGCAGATTTACCCAAGATTCCTGACACAAGAGGAGCTATCTTCTCTGAACATCAGGATTTTCTTCCACCTCATCTTCTGTGCTCTCAGAACCAGCTTTTTTATTCAGAGTTCTTGTCTCTAACAGGGTCCCCCCCTGCCTCTCCCCTGGCTACTTCCTACACTGGATCAACAGATCAAGATCTGGCTCAGCTCCTTGAGTCCTGCAGGCCCTCCTTGGGGCTGGTAAAGCACCAGCCAGGCCCGGGGGCTTTCACCTGGGCTCATGGTTTCTAGCTCTACACTGATGGTCACTGGTGCTTAGTTGCAGGGGCTCAGCACTGCACCCAGAAATTCTCTGAATGTCTCAGCATGGGAGCTGGAAGCCTGCACAGCAGGGGGTGAGTCCAGAGACTCAGGCTACAACAGGTGTGAGGTTAATGATCTTGTCAGTGGCCCAGGCATCAGGAAATTCTATAAAAAGAGAAATAACTAGGCTAGAAGCCAGCAGTGTGTGAGTTCACATTCCAACATGTCTAACTAACTGTTAGCTTCCAGCATTTGTCTTCCACACATGAGCAAGCTAGACCTATTCTTACATTTTTCTACATAGTCTAATACTTATATTAATGAAGTTAAGACAAAGGTCAGACATACAAATGAAATATTAACACAAAATATTAATTCATAAATATATATAGCCTATCCATAACCAGAATCTAAGTATTCATTTAAATCATTACATATAGAGTTTATATTCACCTTAATTTAAAAAACAACTATTACTAAGCTAGAGAGGTACTGTGTTGGCTATCCTTAGATGCCAATAAAAGGTGTCAAATAATGACTCTTATTTGAAGGGAAAAAACATGAAACCCACTGACAACAGCAATTTTATTTGCTTATGGTCACTGGTAGTCTCAAAAAGGAGGCAGAACCTGGCAAAATACTACTATTCCTTTAGGCATCAAACAGGGTTAGAGTCTGTGAGATCTCTTTTCCACTTAGTAGAGATGTTTAGTTAAGGGACCCATTCAGATGACCTGGCAGGCCTTAGTTATTTAGAAAGTAAGAACTGAAGGTGTTAGGTCACATTCTTTCTAGAATGAGCATATCACACTAATACATTATCCATCCCCAGGAAGGGGATCCAGCCCATGGTGTCTCACACTTTGTACACATGTGCTACACCCCTCTTCAATTTTTATGTCTTGAGGGCTGTCTTTGCTGATCACCTGTTTAGGATCTATGCCTTTAACCTGGTTGTATTCCTTTATTTACACAGTTATTTTAAGGACAGATACATTAATAGTCCTCACTGCACGTCAGTACTTCTTCTAAGTACTTTATAAATGGAGGTGGAACTCAGGGTCTTGGCTCACCCTGTGAGGCCTTGGGCCCAGTCTCCAGCAGTGCAACAACAACTCTGTGACAGCCTCAGGAGGCAGATCAGTCCCTGACTGAGCATTAGCATTTATGCTGCATGTTCCAGGCACTGTACTAAGTACTTCCCACACCGTGTGTGTGTGTGTGTGTGTGTGTGTGTGTGTGTTAATTTCACAGTGGTCCCATGAAGCTCTATGTCTACAGAGAAGTAAGCTAAGGTTTACTGGGACTAGGAATTTGACTAAAGTGATATAGCTGTCTGCTCATTTCTTCCTGAATGAATTCATTTGCTCAACATTTAAAACTCATATGGAGGCTTACCTGCAGGAATTTTTGTTAGAGTTTCCTTTTAAAAATTGTTTCTTAGAGAAGTTTTGGGTTCATAGCAAAACCAAAGGAAGTTACAGAGCTCTGTATACACTGGCATTTCCCACAGTACCGACTGCTGAGACAACCCATGCTTTTGTTCTAGCTAACAGCCTACACTGATACTCTATAGTTTATAGCGAGGCTCACCCCTGCTGTCCAGTCTGTGGGTTTGGACAAATATAAAATTTCATGTTTATATACATTATAGTAATTTCAATTTTAAAAGGCCACAAAACCATTAAATATTTATAGACAAACAGAATTTTCTAAGGGCAATTTGTTTTAACCTCATATGATCTGAAGTATTTTTCTTAATTTAATGACTGTTTTAATTGTTTGCTTTTCAAGTACACATAAAAGAACTGAGTAGGTTTTAAATGTCTACTTGGCCAGCTTGTAAACTAAGGTTCTTGTCAGCAAATGCTAAGTAACAGCGACCTCCAGTGGAAAGAAATTGAAAAAAACTATTGTGGATGGAAGGTGACGCTTCAGGCTTTTTGTTTTTTCCTGGTGCTGAGAATGGAACCCAAGGCCTTTTGCTTGTTTGGCCAGCGCTCTACCACTGTGCTACACATCAGCCCAGCATGCTCGCTGTACTTGTTCAAGCTATCTCCAGCACTTTCTCAGTTCTGCATTAGAAAAGACACTGTATCCTGGATCGGATTGATTTGAGCATACAAAGTACGGTTAGACAAACCCTGTGCTCTTAAGTACTCCACTGTTTTCTCAATAGCTCCTATGAATTAAGTGCTTTGTCAATCCAACAGAAGCTTTGACTAGCAAATTCAACTGACGTTTCACCAAAGCTAGCCTTATGAAGGCAGGTAGTTCCCAAATGTACTGCTTCTCTTTTATAGCACAACGTGTCTATTGTTGCGGGGTGTGAGACATTTCACCGTGCAGTACACATTGACATATGTATGTCCACCGTTCTGAATTTCACTTGGCCTCTTGCTACCTCTGTGGCACTGAACATGTGCCATAGACCCTTTCCGTGTCCTTCATCATGTGAGGTTAGTAATATTGACCTCACAGAATTGTTGCCTGCTATAGTTTGCACAGTGTTTGGCCCAGAGATCACACTAAGCTCGGTAAAGAAAACGATATATTTGGCTGGTGTGTAGACTGGATAGAGGACCTCTTTGCCACTTAGCTCTGTGCTCAGCACAGCTTTCACTATCAGGAGCCCTGAGCCATTCCCCAACTGTGTGCACCTTCTCTGGGTCTCAATCTCTTTCCTTCCGAGAGCCCCACGTTTACTTTCCTGGAAGACATTACCCATTCCCTGTCTTTCATGGCTCATTGTTTTCAGTGCTTGGAAGAGTCCATGTTTTTGAGGCACCCACGCTTCTCTTTAGACATCTTTTTTTTTTTTTTTTTTTCAAATCTGTTCCAAAATATACTTACATTAAATAAAATACGCATTTCAGTAAGATCTACAGTGAATGACTATGCATTCTGGGAAGCTTCACATCTAGGTAGGGTCAACATTCGTGGAAGAAGCTAAGAGAATGTGCATCCAATCACAGTTTATAGCGGGTTTCTTATT
This sequence comes from Montemys delectorum, assembly GCA_019843815.1. Taxonomy (NCBI): domain Eukaryota; kingdom Metazoa; phylum Chordata; class Mammalia; order Rodentia; family Muridae; genus Montemys; species Montemys delectorum. The sequence goes on along the minus strand of JADRCD010196656.1, from coordinate 50,840 downwards.
GCCAATCTGCCAGTCACACGGAACATGTCATTACATCACTTGTGCAGGACACCGATTGTTGGGGGAAAGGAAGCAAGCGCTATATCCTCAGTGGTGAGTTCATTACAACTTCGGAGGAATCCCACCGGACAGCCTAGACAGTAGTTTCAGTAAACATGTTAAGGGAAGCAGACAGCTCTCTTGAGGCCCAGACACACTTTCTTGCTGTCTATGTTGTTCGCCACCTACAGTGGGCAGTCAGGAGGGCCTTCTTCAGGACAGCATGGTCGCAGGACTGGGACAATCCCAAGGGGCTGACAGGGAGTATGAGGATGGGGAGGAGGGCTACCTTGAGCTGTTTCACATCAGAGACAACTGTGACAAAGACCTCAGACCTGCGATCTCTCCTCTTATCATCTGGCATAGCGTTTGATGTATTCATCCACTTTGTCCCGAAAATCCTCCTTGTACCGCAAATGATGCTCTGCGGCTTCGATATTCAGTGGATCATCAAAATTCAAGAGATCAGTAAATAAAGAGTTTAATCCCCAAACAACATCCTTTAACGTTCTAGTGGGAGCCTAGCCAGTGCCATCAATTGAATGTTCTCTTAATAAACTTAGACATATTTCCCCTGTTTCTGTGATGTTGGGGTGCCAGATTTTAGTCAAGCATTTCACCTTGGGAGGCACCATGTTGTAGGCGTCAGGAACTTCAGTTTCAAACTGAAACTTTCTACCCTGGTAGTAACCCTCATCCAGGCTTACAGTCAGCTGAAAGCCATGAAGCTTGTTTGGATCAGGAAAATGTACTTTACACGTACAAGGTAAATTAGCTTAAAGTTCTGCAACCTCTTTAACAAGCAACTTGTCTCTCACAGAAACCCTCCGAGTAGAGTCAGATGTTGAGGCTGATGTCCAGGATCCTCTGAGACCATCATCCCGCTTTAACTTGCTTGCCAGCGTTAGCATTATTGCCACCTTTCTTCTGAGCACCGCGAGTCAGGCAAGGCGAGCCGGCACCCAAAACCATGCCCGGCGAGCAGGGGCACCGAGTCGCGCTGGCTTTCACAGCTGCACCGGCTCCCGGCAGCCCTCTTTAGACATCTTGATACTGCACTGCCATGCTCGACTCCTTCTCCTCCCTACCATTATACCCTCTCAGGCATTGTTACAGCGTGTAATTTCTTGAAATATGTCTTACATTTCTTTTCATCCCTACTGGAATGATGGCAAAATGAGCTGCTTTGCCTCACCATCATGTAAGGACGTGAGCAGAAGACTTGGCATCAGATACCATGGAGAGGGAGAGAGGAGTTCCTGCATGGAGGAGCTGCAGAGCCAAGATCACAGCCATGCGTGCAGATATGCAAATATTGTGTGATGGGATCCTGATCTCTGATGTGCATGAGAATCAAGCAACATGGGCTTCACAGACATGAGACAAGGCCCATTGGTTTACTGGGTACATACTGCTAAATATCCTTAGGAGGCAGGGAGTGCCCATTTAGGTCAAACCTGGCACAGGTTGTTTCTAGAAATCACCAGCTCTGAAATTATGACAACCACTATCATCAGCGTAACAAAAGGAGCAGAAGAGATTCTTTTGGTGTCTAGAACCATGTCTTAAGGACAGGTCTATACCTATACCCGACTTACACAGAGAAAGTGCTATTCTTTACTTTCTGCTCGCTCTCTGTCTTTCTTCCCAGAGAACTGTCATGAGTCCCAAGCTCAGGGGACAGTTACCGACACAGCATTGTATTCTAAAGAAATTTGTTGGGAATAATTGGAAGACTGCAAAGTCAAGAGGCACAGCTCCTAATCTGGTCAATAAAATACCAAATCTCTGCCTTTCCTCATGTTCTGTGAGCCCTTTGCTATCCGGTTCTCATAAGTCAAATGATAGGATCCTACCACATAGCATTTACTTCACGCTTTTGATTTTATAAAGGCACATTCTCATTATTACATTATTAAATTGTTTAACATCTTATTCATGATGAGTCATATTACAGTCTATAAAATAAAGAGTTATAGCTGAGCTCCATTAAAATTTATTTTTAGTTATTCTACTTCAATATTGTTTCCCAACACATAATTAATGGCCTGTGGAACTCTAAGACAGATGTAGGGGTCCATATCTTGATTCCAATATTCTTTCTACTCAAATTCATATCTCTGGGGCCCACTCAATAGCTGTGTGACATTATTCATTGCATTTCGCTTTGTCTCAGTTCTTGTACCATCACATTGCTATAATAATGTCAAATTATTTGGGGGAAGGATTCCAAAAGATGATGTACCTATAAGCAGGTGGCTTGATGCCTGGCACAGACATACAACCTCCACATTGACTCCTGGTCCTGCTTCTTTGTTATACTCTACACCTTTGATCATTTTCTTCCCCTGAGATGCTTTTGAAATCTTTCAAGACCAGATGCAAATCTCACCACAGATAGCTCTAATCTGCTCTTCCATATACACTGTTCAAGGACCCAGTGCTGGCTGTGGCTACTTTGTGTCTTTTATGATCATTACTGTTTTGCAGGCAAACTCTTCTATGTCCAGAAAGCTAGAGCTTTCTCGCCAGAGGGATTATTCCTTGTTTATTTATTTTTGTATCATATCCTTCAATGAGATAAGCCCTCTTACTTTGGTGTACTGTTTATCTATAGCTGTTAGGTATAATTTCTTAAGTTTTAGAAGTGATGGTGACTAATATACTTATTCAAATACTTAGACAAACTCATGAGTATGGCCAGTCAGGATATTTGGATAACTTGGGTTTACCTATTTTTTCCAAGATCTTCAAAGAGAATACACTGGAGTGAATTTTAATCCTTTCTCTGCAGATAGGGTCAATTTTGCAAGGCCAGGGTGGTCTGACGCACCCTGAGTGTCTTCATTCAGTACCAGCAAGAAGAAAGGCATTCGTTGTACCAGATGCCATCTGTCCTCTTAGGAAAAGAAGGCAATCTGATCATCCTTGGCCAAAATTGTTAACTTCTGCTCTGCAGTGGCACCAGCACACTGGGAAATGTTTCCAATGAGAAATAAGGCATTGACTAGGTTCTGGTGTCCCTTTGAGACTCAGCCTAGAAGGAATAAGCCAATTTGAATAGTTTACTTTACAGGGTCTACTTTGTCAGGTATTATTTTACGGCGATAGGAAAATGGCCATTCACCATAAAGTGGAATCTCATTCCTCAAACAGCAGCCCATGCCTGCCAGGCAGCATTGGTGTGGCCAAGGGACTTGTTCCAGATATATACTCTCAGGCCCACCCATGTGCTGTTACCTGGGTGAATGCTAATGGTTGAAAAGCACCAGGTTATTAATCACCTCCTGGGATTGAAAAATTAAGGAATAATTATTTTTTTTCCATGAAAGTTGCTGAAATGTGATACTAGTACAATTGTGCATATGTGCTTAGTTTAGTAATAGATGTATGCATATACACACATATATATTATGTATGTTTACAATAGTGTATGTGTGTGTGTGTGTGTGTGTGTGTGTGTGTGTGTGTGTGTTTTCAAGGCTCTCTCAGGCTAGTCCTTGAGAACTAGGCAATATCTTTTCTTGAACATTTTAAGAGCATATTTTCCTTGATAAAATAAATATGTCTATTAATAGTTGTTTCCATTAGATTTCCCAGGCAGACAAAACACAGAATTTGTCTCTCAGCCAGTCAGATAAGCTGGGGTGAGGGGACATGTGAATGGCAGCACACCCCGCCTTCCCTGGAAGGGTCACATTCATCCCCAGGGAGGTGGTCTGGACATCTAGTTCTTTACCCATTTGAAAGGAGGCCTCTGTGTGACAGGACACCAACAGAACGTGCATCATGGAAATTCCATGGTCTGCCCTTGTCAGCAGGGCAGCAGGTGGTTTAATTGAAAGCCACATGTATGCTGAGTAAAAGAACAGGCTGTGAAATTCTCTGTTGTCACCAAGTTCCTCCTGCCAGGTGCTCACTGGCAGGGCTTATAAACATAAACGCCCATGGCATGGAGCCACTGGATCTCCTTGCACTCTGTCCGTGCTACTGTTGGGTTCACAGTTCCCAGGGTCACATGGAAAGGTCAGTAGTGTCTGGAGCTTACAACTCCGTCTGAGCCCTGCAACTTGTGTTAGATAAGCAATCTTGACATCTATACGTTTTGAGATACTCCGATTATTTGTAATGGGATGAGAGCCACTGGAAATAAGCATCCCTTGGGATAAAAATATAGACTCCTAGGCCTTACAGGAATCCTTTAGCAGAAAGTGCTAGAGTGGGGAGACCATGTCTTTCATAAAGCCAAGGTTCTGATGAGAAGCATGGTTAACACCCTTCCTCCGCAGCCATTGGATCACTATCCAGATCTCTCTCTCTTTCCCTTTTTACTTGTGTCTGGTGACTAAAAAGTTGTCATGCTACCACTGGGGACTTTTCTAAGCTATGCAAATATTACATTTTAAAACACTGACCTCTTTCTGGGCTGATTACCCATTAATCTTACCTCTTAATCTTACCTCTTATAGTTAAGTTAGCCTTGTGGCTCCTTAGGATCTTTGCAGAGTGACTTGAAGGACAAGCACAGCTCTTAGATAGCTTTGTTTGGAGTAAATGCTATAGGCCTGTGAGCTGACTAACTACTGAATTTCTTCTCCCTTCTGTTGCTTGCTTGGTTTCTGTGTGTGTGGTTCATGGGGACTATGACACAGGAAACTTCTGGGGACTGTAGTTGTCATGCACACCTTTCCATTACCAGAGTAACATCTTCTTTTTCTGACTTGATGCTGGGCATGGGTTCAGGACCCCACTTGTGCTTCAGCACATTGCAGCCCATGTCTCCTACCTTTGTGTGAGTTACATCAACACTGGACAAAAAGTGGCACATGGGATTAAAACTTTAGTTATCTCGTTGCCCACTGAGTGAGAAAGCTGTTTTTTTTTTTTTTTAATAGAAGGCTTCTCTCCTTTAAGGTTTGATATAAAGGAATTAACAGATAGCTGAAGTAGCAAAGGTGATATGTACAGACAAGACCAATAGGTTAGAAATAATTCTAAAGAAGAACATAGGTTACAGTAGGCTTGGACAAAGACGAGAGAATCCCTTTGCTCTATGTGAAAGCAGGTAGGAGCCGTCGTCCTGAATAACTATAAAGCAGTGTATCTTTCTGACATCTTCTTGAGAAAGGACTAAAATCCAACTCTACAGCATTAGCTTAAGTCACATCTGAAAATAGATTGAGAGGGCAGACAGGGACAGAGGTTGCAGAAGGCTTCATGTCTGGCAGGAAGAGCCAAGCATGGATGGAGGGCAGCCCAGACTTTATGCAACATGGGTCACTCCCAGGAGATCTGAGGCACCAGCCCAGTCCCTTTGGCCTTTCTTGCAAGACACTCTAGATTTTCAGTTTGGACCTTAGTAAGTCTGCAGTCTCCTAAGATGTTGATCCAACAACACTTTCCTGGGCCTATCAGCTTTGCAAGCCCCAAGTCTCACTTAGCACACATAGCATAGCCTCATTTCAGAGTAGACTGACAGATCCTGTGAAGATCAGGGTCTTAGGTAGACCCCGCATCTTGTCTGTGGGGCCCAGCTTGCAGCTCCTGTAAGTTGAAACACAAAGACTTGTTCTACTCTGCTCATGCTGATTCAAAGGCTTCTCAAATGTATCCTCTGCACCCACATATCCACAACAATCTGCAGCAGAGGCCAAAGTAACAGAGTTGCCTGTGTGTGTGTCTACCATGCCTAAATGTGGAACCTATACACACTTCTCCAGCTTTCTGTGCAGATACCAAAGCACAAGTTAATACTTTTGCTCTCATCTAGACTTCTGGGGAAGATAAAAGAAACATGGACACAGAATAGTTAGCCCTGTGTCCTGTGTAAAGTCGTCACTCAGCAAATAGGTGAAATAACTACTAATGCTGTTGTTATTGGTACTCTAGAAAGTTGTTACTTTGTTGCAGTTGAAATGACCATTACATAAATCAGGAGGAAAACAAGACTGAGTACATTTGAGATTGGGTTTTGGATCGGAAACCATCTGGGTGGGTGTGTCCTGTAATCCTCTACATCTGCCTTGTACCCCTCCAGATGTTTCATTTAATCTTCCAAGTGTGTCCCACAGGTGCAGTATAGGCATGGAGCAGGTTGGCTTCTGAGACAAGTAGGAGCGTAGCTTTGTGTTTGCTTTTGTTCCGATAAACTGAAATGCTATCATTGCCCACCAGCCTGATTGCCTTTGGCTTAACTACTTAAGAGCATTGTGACTACTTTTTTTTTTTTTTTTTTTTAATGATTACCTTCTTGCTGCTACTTCATTTTCTTTACCGATATCCCCAGAATGCTAATGTCAGAGCCAACTCTCTAGGTCCTTTTGGAGTAAAAGATAAATGAAGCATATATTTTGGTTGGAATGCCCCCTCCCCAAAAGTTAATGTGTTGCCCAGGCTTGGTGGTGCATGCTTTTAATCCCAGCACTCAAAAGGCAGAGGCAGGTTGATTTCTGTTACACACACACACATACACACACACACACACACACACAAACACAGAGGTGAGGGGAGGGAATGGAGACTCTAACAGGTGGTAGGCCTGTAGAAGGTGAGGGCTAACTTGGCACTATGGGAGGTGATGGATCTTTAGGAATTGGGCCTATTAGATGGCATTAAGGACATTGAAAACACAAACTTTGAAGGGATAGAGTGACCCTAATTCCATCTTATTTTTCTAGTTTTCATTTCTATGTCCATTTTGCACTGCCACACGGTTCCATTGTGATGCACTATCTCACTTCAGACTCCGACATAACAGGACCAATCTATCATGTCTTGGGACCTTAAAAACCATGAGCCCAACTCAACCTTTTTTTCTTCACAAGCCAATTGTCTTGAGTATGTGTAGTAATGAGGAGCTATCATGGAACATAGAAAGCTGGAGTCCTAGGGAGGGACCTCCATTTACTTCAGGAGTACTTACTACGGGTGTTGGGTGGAAAACTGAAAGTCGGATGCAGTGCTGAATGAAAGCACCACCCTAACCGCACCCCACCTTGCCAGGGTGATGGAGAAGTTGCCAAGGGTTAAGGTAAGAGCAAGCTCCGGAGGCGCGTACAGCAGGGAGACTTACCCAACATGGAGGGTTAGAATGGCTTCTAGGGCTGCAGCTGGCACCAAAGGATGGCCACGTTAACCCCGGGTATTCTAGAGGAGGTGCCCATGAAGCTCAGTGGGGAGTTACAGAGGGCAGGGCAGACAACAGGATGTTTGGGGACAGTCACAGGTGAGGGGCACTGGTTGGGGGACCTTTCCAGACCTTGAGTCTCCAGAGAGTGAGACACCAAGGTGATACAGTTTCCATTCTTCAGGCAGGACTTGTAGCCTGTAATACTCTTCTCATATTTTGGTTACCGTTAAAAGTTAATTCTGGCAATCCCATAGCTCATTCCTGGGACCTCTTTGAAATAAAATTATACGTGGTGCCATTTCCCTTCCTTCTGAAATTCCTATTGCTGTATTTTTAGTACATTTTGGGGGGAGTAGAAGCATCACTTACTTCTAGTTTTCCATACAACCTCTTCTGATGACTACCTTCTTTTAAAAGGTTTTTTTTCAAAGGCTATGCAGCCTGAATTAACTTCTCTGTGAGAAAAGGTCTTTTGTGGTTTATAAATTTTAATGCGGGATACTAACTGCCAGGATATTCTTGGACCACAACCAGGGCTTTAAGCAGCCTCCTGCAGCAGCTGAAATGAGGCCCGCCTGACCTGCACCTGGACATAGGGTTCTTTCATCCTTCACGTTCAAAGTCAGGAGACCTCCTGGTTTCAACTTTAGGACACCAGGCTTTCCTTTCAAAATCCATTTCCTGGAAATAGGTCTTAGCTGTTCTGATGGATAAATTTTCACTTTCTATTTTCTTAAGATGCATAAATTCTACTTTTTCTTCTTTCAAATAAAGGAAAAAGCAAGGTATGGGAGCCCACGGTAAGGGTCTTCTCTGCATGAAACAGCACAAACCATTGCCGTCCTGATTTTTAAGTTCTTCATCAGCAACAGGGGATTCCCTACACTGCCCTATTTATTCAGTATTCCTCTTCAGACACTGAACTTTTTGATTATAAGTGCCAGGTAAGAGAATATTACCTGAAAACTACCCCCTTAAGTGAACCACTGACCCTTTAGCCACGTAGGGACCTGCTCTACTCTATGGCTATTTGTTGCCCTTAATCAATGGGGTAACAATGAAGAAAAACTGGGTTTTTGAGACTTAGCACCTGCCTTGTGCTTTATACATCCTTCTTCAATACTAGGAAACTCTCTTGGAATAGAGAGCCATCCTAAGCCAGTCAAGTGCAGTTTTGCAAAATTTAAAAAGACGCTCCCTCTGGGGCTTAGAGTGACAAGGACATCCTTCTACGTGCACTGTAGACACACATCTTGGCCAGTTGACATTCTCTTCTTGGGCTTAGGCAAGGGAGCAAAAGCTAGCTTACAGAAAGCTCAACTCTCCAAAGAGCAGCTGTATTCAGTGTGTGAACCATGAGCTATGGGTGACCATCTCTGGACACTTCCCCAGTGTCTTGCTCTTAGCTAGCTGCCCATTGGTTGCTACTGAGCTGCTTACACTGTTGGGTCAGCAAGATGGATAGTGGAGCTTGGAGCTTGGGTAAGGCAGTGCTTTAGGGAGAAAACCCAGTATTTAAAGATTAGAGGCTATGTTTCTGAGTGGAAGTGAGACAGATCTCTTGAGCTCAGTGGTTCTGTTGGGGGAAAAACAGATTAAGTGACCCTTTATGGTTATGTAAATGAAAAACAAAACAAAACAAAGAAGTCATTGCTTCTAACAGTATTCTTTGTGTTTGGTAGAAACTCCTCCCAGTGATGTCAAGTTATAAATGCTAAACAAAGCCCCTGAAGAGGAGTTTCCTAGAAAGGAATAAAATATGACCTTTATCTCCTCCAAAATGAAAGTCAGGCTTACATAAGCACACTTTAAGAACCGAGTTCTATGTGAGCACAGATAGTAGACATTCACAGGAAGTGAGGACATCCTGGGGACCATTGCATTGCAAGTAGGAACGGCAGCCAGCAGAGACTTCTTTATGATAGGGGGCACTAGGGTTGCAAAGTGAGGAGGCAGCTATGTAAGGTAAAAAAAGGACCCAAACCAATGCTGCTGGAAACAGTTAATGTTCTCCAGCTTCTTTCTAATGCTTCTTGGGGTTGGAAGCACTAGAGGATAGGTTCAATCCAAGCGAGACTGAGGTCTCCAGGAGTCTACTGACTAGGAGTAGACTTGACAAGTGCTTTGAAAATCAAGAGAAAGCACATGTGAAGTTGTATGATTTCCACATCCGGGGGAAGCCTGCCAAGTAAGTGCCAGGAATTTTTGGTTGCTGTGGCAACCAGAACAGAAGTCCATTCTGTGGACCCCCAGCTGGCTCTCAGCCTCAGCCTGCTCTGGAATGCTCACACCTAGGAAATCAGTGGCACAGGCAGGAAGAGAGAGGCCTCAGATAGGAAAGAACGAAGAGCCCACATGCAGATGACCTAAAACAGGACCTTGCAGAAAGCAGGCATGGGGAGGCTGCAGGGAACTGATGAACGAACTTTCAACTTGCAAAGGCCAGGCATCACCAGCAGACTTGTTTTGTTTCAAAGCACCGTCTTTGGATAATAAATAAAGGATAAGATAAATAAAAGATATAAAGTGGACCCTCCAGGGGGCACCTAAAGTTCTCCCATTCTGCAGAAAATAGCCAGGTTTCTTGACCCTGCTGTTTGCCATGAAAAATACTCAAAAGCAAAGTGTACTCTACAGTGGGATTTTCCATTCAAATGGCCACTTTTTTTGTTGGTGGTTTTGTATTGCTAGAGAAAAAAATCTAGGGCTTTTAAGTGTTAGGCAAGTGCTTCACTACTGAACCATATTCACCCATATTCTACTTTGTGCTGTATGACCTCAGAAACATTACTTAACCTTTCAAGTATATAATGGCTGGTGTGTGTGTGTGTGTGTGTGTGTGTGTGTGTGTGTGTGTGTTTAGCATATATGAGGTACAGGTAGACATTAAATAAGGACCATCAGGACCACAGTAAGGTCATTATAAATGTTAGATACTAATAGTGATCACAATAAAATAAGAACTGTGTGCTTTTAAAGAAAATCAAGCATTCCTGACCTATGGAATAAAAGTCTATGATCTTCACGTTCAGATTTAACAGATGTAACTCTGAGTTCCTAAATATTTTGAAAGTTTAAATTACCTATTTTGAAAAATAAAAGAATGTTTTTATTTATTCTTTGGGAATTTCATACAATGTTTTTAAGTCATATTAATTTTCCTTCCCTAATTCCTCCTGAATTCTCTCCCACCTCCCTAACCCATCAAACTTCAGATTCTCTCTCTATATATGGCACTCATCATGAATTTGGGTGTCATCCCTGCACATGGGTTGTGCTTGCTAATCTTTTCCGCGTCATTTCAGTTTGAATGTATGTGCTGCAGAAGGGAGCATAGAATCACTAATTTTCTTTTCCAGGAAAGAAAATTCTCTCTACTCTTCTCAACTTCCATTTAATTCTAGATGTTTGTGGAGCTTTCCAGAGTCATGTGCTTTTCTCAAAGGCAGAACCTTAAAGTAGTGGGAATTTCCTGTGCTTTAAGCCGGGCAGTAGCTTGGTTTTGCTGTGGAGGGAACAGCCTTTGAGTTTTACTTCATGGAGCCCATTGACTCCCGAAGACTGACAAAGAGAACAGACAGCTAGTCCCAGGAGCCTTTTGGATTCCGCCCTAGCTGCCTTTACCTCTGCTCTTTGCAAGGACCACCTTTTAGATCACACTCTGAGATATTTAAATGCATTAGCTACCACAAAATGGGGCTTTCCTGCTGTGAGGTAATAATACCATGTGGTAATTTATTAAGCCGGAGTTGTCTTCAGGTAGTTGCAGGCAGAGCTGACAATTAGAGGCTACTTTGGTTTGTGGTTCCCTTGAGGCATTTCAACTTTTCTGTTTCCTCCTCTCTGGTAAGAACCCAGCAACTCTGGGCATGGCCTTTGTCTCCTCTGCATTTAAGTAATTTTCTCAAGGGCGGAAAGGAGAGCATGCCAGAGTTGGAATCCACTTAAGCAAACACCTAACTCTGAAGATCTGCTTTCATGCTAACTGCTTGCCCGCCTACTAAACACTTTTAGAACAATTTCTTGGGAGAAATGGATATATGGCTCCGTGTGCTCAGACCCCTCACTCTCTTCGCACTCATTCCATCTTCTCTGCTTTTTATTACATCTGTCTAACCTGAAATGTTTTACTTGTAGAAATTTTGCCAGCAGAGAGTCTCAATACTATTTTTGGATTTTTCATATGCGGTGTATATTTCCTAAAAACATCACATGTGTAGACAAGACTTTTTATTGCAAGTATTCTGATGTATTTGGCAGTATGTGCATCTGATACAGCAATAAGTAAACCAAGGGAAAGAGATGGTACCCTGGACTGAAAGTCCCACAATCCCCTTCCTGGGCACAAGCCTCAGTGTCTCCCTGCTAGGCCATTCCCTCTTAAAAGCTCTACTGCCTCCCAGAGGCACTGCACTGTAAACCAAACCATTAACCCTTCACACCTCCACTCTAGATCTAAACAGCTTTCCCATGCCTTTCATTTCATAGATTGTATCTTAAGCATAGGTTGACAAAAGATTTGTAGCTACTTTTTATATGAGTTCTATCTTGATTTCTCCTTAATGGGATCAAAAACAGAGGCACAGTCTTATAGCTCCTATACATTGGACTCTCTAAGACTACTGTCCCTGTCCAGACCAAGTCCCTGTGGCGCCTTAGATTAGGGATGACTAAGCAGTTACTAGAATGTCCTGTGTGTGGAGAGTTCATCTGAGGTAGATGCTGAACAAAGAGAAATGTCACTTTGGGTTACAAGAAGACAATGTCAACTTCAAAGTGCTCTGTCAATAGAGACAGTGGCAGCAACTGATCATAGGTGAGACTTCCGTGGATGTTAGAAACCTAATGAAGGGTCTTTGTCTAGCCAGAGATGATTGGAGTCAGAATGATGCACAGCTTGGCCATCTTCCCCCTGAGCTCTCAATGGATGTCAAAAGGCCAAATCATGAGTTTCTGAGAATCTCTGACTGGACCATGAATGAAGGAGAAATGCAGAAAGACAAATACAACACTGACAGTCAGGGTAGGAGAACCTTGTGGTGACTCAGGCAGAGGAAGTCACCTATTTTGAGAAATCTTTGCACATTGTATATTTCTAAATATTTGATTGCTGGATTTCTTGAAGAGATTTATTTCAAATTAGAGCTAAAAAGCCAACTTTCCCCCATGGTCTGCGAAGCTAGGGAGGAGAAGAAATATGTTTCAAATGCTACTTAATGCTTTAACGATTGTTAGCATTCACAAAGCTTTTTAAAAACTAAGGAATCCGTTCCCAGAACCCATATGGTGGCCCCCAAACATTTATATCTTCAATTCTAGGGGGTCCAGCACTTTCTTCTAACCTCCATGGGCACCAGGCATACAAACAGTATACATACATATATGCAGACAAGAAAATGAATCTAAAATAAAATGATGTTAACAAAGTACAAACACAAAAAGCTTCCATTTTATTAAAAACCACTAATTACTAAGATGATATAGCTGTGAATGCCAAAGTACAATTAGGACAATCCACTTATAACTATAATGTTAAATATTTAATGTTGTTATATATAATATCTATATATTTATATATGTATTGTGTGTGTGTGTATGTGTGTGTGATCTGAAGGCTCATAAAATTCGATGAAGTTTTTATGAGAACAGCAATCCATATTCCTCCCCCATTTCTTCTTCCCCAGAAATGAAGTCATTTAATTGACTCCTTTGTTTAGTACTTTCCTCTGAACGTTCAAATAGTACGTTTGTTTCTTTTGCTTTTCATACTTAAGTTTTCTTTTTTAAAATGACCTACTTATAAAAGGAGATAAGAATTAGATCTCTCCCACTTTCTACCTGTAAAACACTACATGCACACACATACATCACACTACACACACACACACACACACACACACACACACACACACACACACACAAGATTATTAGGTTGTCCTTCTTGGTCTGGTTCTCCAAACATGGAATTACTACTAAATTTTGTTAAATAAGAGTTAAGTACTTCTAGAAATTCCTACTCATGGGTGATTGCAAGGTGGGACATCATTATAGCTTTTATTTCTTGCTAAACTCTCCTCTGCCCCTTGAGTTATTGGTTGCCTTGATGTAATTTTTTTGTTGTTGTTCTCAAAAAAGCTGAACTATATATACTAATTATCTAAATCATTTTATAGGTATTCAGATGTACTAGATAGTCTATAGACTTTATGTTCTTGGAGAAAATTCTCCAGATCGGTTCCGGTCAGTCTTGACGTCATCCCTCTCCACCCAGAGCATAGCTGGTGTGGGGCAAGCTATGCTGGATTGCCTCTCTTTTGTTTTTTGGGTTTTTTTCTGTTTGGTTGGTTGTTTATTCTTCTCATTTAAGTGGACTATAATCTCCATGTGCTCCCTGCAACATGACGGAGAGTTGTAATTATTTGAGACCTTATGTTTCTGGGTCTTTTTTTTTTTTTTTTTTTTTTTTTTTTTTGCTATTTGCTTGGGAAGCAGACTTAGAGAGGTTTGAAATGGAGCTCAAATTTCTTCCCAATTTTTTTCTCTGCTCTCATTAAGATTTAGCTTTTGCGGTGATGTTTAGTTTCAAAATTCTACTAGTGTTGCCTCCTCTCTCACCTCTTTTGACTGGGTGTATGTGTTTGTCATTCGCACATCTCTTTGTTGCTCTTTTTGTGACATCCAAGCAGTAGAGCATAGTCTTCTCCTCCTCCCCTCACTGCTCTCCCTTCTCCCTTCTCTCCCGGTCCTTCTTCTCTCTGCTCCCTGATAAGGACTCGGTGTAGTGGCCTGGGGTGTGAAGCTGGCTGGAACAGCTTCCCGTGCGTGGGTCGACATAATTCAAGAGTGCTGGATAGAAAAAGGTGTAGAGCTGAGTTTCAAGAGGGAGTTCTCCTGACATGCCAGTACCATGTTAACAGCACTGAGACCTTAGTATTTGTTCAGGAGAGAGTGAATGGCTTTCAACAACCCAAGTCTCTAGTGTGAGACCTCTGATATCACCCAAGACAACTTCACATAGACACTGCTCATCTACAGGTAAAGGTAATGAGCTTGGTCAAAGTTTATCTTTGTCTTATTTGACAAGAAGAGAATTCAGTTTTAAAAGATCCTTGTAGGTGTGGGAATGGGTATGGGTGTGGGTATGGATGAGGATGTGGGTATAGATGTAGATGAGGATGAGGGTGTGGGTGGGGTGGGGATGAAGGTTAACTGTGGGTCAGTGGTAGGATGTATTGCTTAATACTTGAAAACTCTTGGATTTTATCCCCAACATTGGAAACAAAAGTAACAGAGAAGTTTGCAAATAGGTTGCAAAAACAGGTAAGAGAAAATACTAGTGGATATTACCAAGTAGTTAAAATATGGGTAGAAAAATGAACCAATTCTTTTGATTATAAATGCTGCCTGATGATGTGAAACTGATGCTCCACACACCACTCACAGTTTCATAGTTTTCTAATAGACTTCCCATCTATTTGAATTTGTTTTGGCTTATCCTTGTGAAAACTGTGGCAAGACAAATTGTGAAAGGTCAGGTGACAGTTACAGCTAATAGACTAGTAAGCATAGGCAGGTGGCACAAGGCCAGAAGATACTGCATGCTCTCTTAGCCAGTTAATACTGACTTATTAGCATTGTCCATCATTCCGTAGTTGCACAAATTGTTATTTTTATATTGTATTGCTTTTAAACTGATAGCTTTCCTGGGGCATTGTTACGCTCTTTTACTTCCTTTAGGACTGTTAGGGCACATGGAAGCAAGCTTCATCTCTGACTTCCAGGTCCCAGGGTTGCTGCTTGCTTTTCCCACAGGCTTCCCATTGGTCACCCTAGTGCCGGAGCCCTCTCCTTTCCCCTTGCCTTCTCTTCCTGCGGTCTCCTCTGTCCTGGATAAACATGAGCTGTGCTTTTTGTACGTGTGAAGCTGACGGGAGTGTTTTTCCCCATGTGTGGGTGGATGTAACTCAAGAATGTAGTTCAAGATTTAGCTGCACATCCTGCCCTTTGAAGAGTCCTTTTGTGAAGAATGCTGCTGGCTTTTCCTGGGAAGCCAGGAGACGTGTGCTCAAAGCCAGCCCCTATTTTTTCATTGAGTGTACCACAACAGTGAGAGGGTCAGAAGAATGAAAGAGCCTTCCTATCGTGAATCCAGAGACTGGCCTTAGAAAGTCACCCATAAGAGACCATAAGGGACTGACTTCCCACCCTGTTAAAGTTAAAATGACAAACCAATAAATAGTGCCACCCCTCCCCCATCTCCAGCACTTCTTAATGTAAGAAGTGACATTCTAAGACCCCCCCTCATAGCGACATCTGTGCTTCTGTTATTTCATGTTGAAATAAAATTAAAATTTTATTTGTTACATTAAAATATGATGAATGGACATTTTTTATTTGTTATTCTTTCAAGTAAATATGACTCTTACTAACCACACAGGTATAAAAGCAACGGAATAACCCAACCATCACACGTCCTTGTATCAGCTGGAGATTATAAGCATCTTCTAGCAAAGACTTAACTATGTCAGGTTAAATGTGTAAAAATTTAAACCCTGTAACAAAGAATTCCAGGACTGGTTAGAATGTTAGTTTAGAGCCCAAAGCTTTGATTTTTTTTTCCCCCATGAGTCCAAGGCCAGGCTCCTGTTGCTATGCTAGGTGATAACAGGCCAGACAGCTTTTATGGAAGATTTTTATTCTTTTATGATTATTTTATTGGTTACCCTATCTGCAAGGGAATCTGCAGGACATAGCTTCATAGATATCTGTATGGATGGAAGATGGAAGAGGATATTGATAGATTCTTAGCAGCCTTTGACTTATCTGACTGACAGACAATGCTGAGATGCATTTAAGCCTGTGTGTTTACCAGAGTCTTGGTGCATGGGTTGGAGATTTCAAAGCTCCTCACATCTACAATACTCCATGGCTCTGGACATCTTAGGGTATTGGGCTTAAGGTACTTCTCAGAGCAGGCAGCAATGAAGAGCACTAAATATGAAGATGTGGGTCTGGGTCCCAGTTACTCACCAGGCAAACTGCTCGGCTCCTGAGCAACTCCCCCTCCACCGAAAGAGAAATGCAAGCTGAGTGTTCTTTATCCGAAAAAACCGAGCTGGAAGGGTTTCATATTTTGAAATATTTACATTTAATAGTGACATATTTTGGATGGGATTGAGGTCTAATGAAACCCATGTATGTTATATATGCAACTTGCACACATACACCAATTCTCATCTTATACAATGGTTTTAGTATGTCATATGAGGCTGAGTGTGTTGTTTTTTATTTATAATATTCTATGACATTTCAGAAATTTCAAGTTTTGGGTCACTTTGGATATCAGATGAAGATTCATAATAACGTCTGCCTATAGGTTATTTTCTTTTTTCTTTTCTTTTTTCTTTTTCTTTTTTGAATAGGAGTGTCTTAATTCAGAGTTTCTAACACATCTGTCTTCAATCAATAAGACTTCCAAGTTGAATACCCCAAGACTGTAGTCTAACTTCCAATTGAGGGGTGGGGACAACATATGACATGCAAGATACTCACCTCTGAATCTCACTTAGCATGTATTGGGGGAGATACAAGGTCACAGGCCCTCCCTTGGCCACAAACACCCACAGCAGGTGTCAATTAGATTCCAGAGGTCTGAGGCAGTCTATGCCCTGGAGGTCTGCTTGGGGATTGGCCTTATAGTTCAGGGGTTTCAATTTTTATACTAGCTCATTTACAGATGTTTGATCAGGTGTGAACGTCTACCAAGAAGACTGTAAAAAAGAAATTTAACATGTGAGCCTGAAATGCCTTATGGAGGGTCAGACTTTACAGGAATTAGCGCTGGACTTTTAAAATATGAACAAAATTGCTTTCTTTTTCATTTCCTTGTGCTACTCTTGGAAGGAAGGTTCAGAAGTTCACAGTGGCCACACATCATAGAGCTACCTTGCTCTCATCTTTCCTTCTTCACCTTGCACTTACCCAGTGGTCTTCACCATCCATCTGACCCTTATTTCAGTTCCGATCCTCAGGAGTTGTGAGCCTGGCCGAAGAGATCCCTTCTATTATGATGTGATGCCTGTCTCTTACCATTGGTAGCATCAGCAATAGATACAGCACTTATCATGTATTAACCCAGTTCTGAGCACTTCCCCTGAGCACTCACTAAGCAATTTACGAAAAGAAAGTTAAGGCAAGAAAGACTTTTTTTTTTCGATACTTTCTTTATTTACATGTAAATTTCTCCTTTCCCAGGTTCCCCTCCAAAAACCAAACAAACAAACAAGCAAACAAAAACAACAAGAACAAACCCTTTTGCCTCCCCCCTCCCCATGCCTGCCAACCCACCCTCTCCCACTTATTGGCCCTGGCATTCTCCTACACTGGGGCACAAAACCTTCACAAGGCCAAGGTCCTTTACTCCTATAGATGATCAAATTTGCGTTCCTCTACTATACACATGCTGCCAGAACAATCAGTCCCACCATGTATAGTCCTTGATTGGTGGTTGGGTTGCTGGGAGATCTGAGGGTACTAGTTGGTAATTGTTGTTCGTCCTAAGGGGCTGCAAACCCTTCAGCTCCATAGAACCTTTCTCTAACTCCTTCATTGGGGACTGTGTACTCAGTTCAATGAATGGCTGTGGCAAGAAAGACTTAACTGCTTGCCTAAGATTGTGTGACTAAGAAATAATCAGGTCAGGGTTTGAACCTCGGTTCTTAACCTGTTATAGAGCACATATGCCAACTATTTTAATAAATATGTCAGTTTTTGCCCCCAAAAGGTCTCCCTCTGTAATCCAGACTGACCTTGAAGTCATGGTACCTCATGATACTGCTACCTCAGCTCCTCAAATGCTGGGATTATAGGTGTGACTCACCATGCCCTCCCATTTTCAGCATACTTCAGGGCACAGTTCAAGCTTTAAGTGCATTCATATGGTTGCATCCATTGATCTCAGCCCTCTCCAGACAAGTTGACATTAGCTTCCCCAGAACTTTATCCTCACAGACTGAAAGTACAACCATTGAACACCCTGTTACCTTCCTAGCTCTTGGCAAACCTTGCTATGTTCTTCATCTTATGGATATATCTATTTCAAGTTCACCCATTAGTGCAATCATATACCATTTATCCTTTTTTGATTGATGGATTTCACTGAGAATAATGTTCTCCAGATTTGTCTGTAGAGAATGTCCTTCCTTTTTAATTCTGATGAGTATTACATTGTAAGTGCTCACCACATGTTGTTAACTCATTTTTCTGTCCCTAGATGCTTGGGTTCCTCCTTTTGGCTGTTGGGAGTAGTGCTGCCATGTTTAACAATGTGAACCTAGCCCTGTGAGATGGCCAGTTTTATGTCAACTTGATTCAATCTAGAATCATTTTGGAAGCGGGAACCTCAGTTGAGAAAATGCTCCAACCAGAATGGCTTCTGGGCAAGCCCATGGTGCATATGGTGATTGATGTGGGAGGGGCCAACTCACTATGGGCAGTATCATCCCTGGGCTAATGGTCCTGGGGGCTATAAGAAGTCAGGCTGAGCAAGCCATAAGGAGAAAGCCAGTAAGCATCATTCCTCCATGGCTTCTGCTTTAGCTCCTGCCTCCAGGCTCCTGTTCTGTTTTTCTTAGATAATGGACTGTGATGTGGAAGTGTAAGCAAAATAAACCCTTTCCTTCCTAATTTTCTTTTAGTGTTTTATCGCAGCAGTAGAACTCTTAAGACAGCCTGCTTTCCATTTTTGTGTGTATAGATCCAGAAATCACAGAAGTGCCATGGCTGGATCACATGGAGATGTTAGGTTCCCTCTTTTGAGGGACTTCCACATACCTTATCACAGCACAGTATCATTTTACATTCCTATCAACAGCACACAAAAAGGTCCAGTTTTGCCACTTCCTTAATAATGTCCCAATTTTTACATTATTACCACTACTGTTGTAGACTGCATCTCATCTTGGTTGAATATGCATTATTTCTCAGAAAGGAAAAAAGTTGTTCTTTACTTTGACTTGGATGGGGTGGCTACAACTTATTCATTGAAAAGGAAAAACTTTAAAGCCAGAATCCCAACTGAATGGCAATTCAGGACACATTTGACAGCCTCTGCTTAGGGCTAAAAGTAGGATGTGACCTTTAACAGGTACTGGCTGCATCACCATCCCTTGCTGTTCCTTAGTGACCTTCCCAGGCGAGCCTGGGCTGTGAAATCCTGTCCTGACTCTGTGAGTGGGGAATGTGCTGCCTAACATATTACTGGGGGCAGCTTTCTGTGGCTGTTATGTAAAAAAGGACAGTGTTTTTCCACATGTAAGGGTCAAGCATGGACACTCCTCCAATTTCAGCAGAGGTGACAAAGACCCAACCCTGAGATTCATACGTGGAGAACCTTCTATTTTAGCAGTAGAGAGTATCAGCGCGCTGCTATGTTTGTGTAGACCTTGAAAATACCTGGTCAAGGGAAGTCTAAACTGAATTAACACTTCATTATTGTTGTTGTTGTTATTATTATTATTGTTGTTGTTGTTGTCTTTGTTGTTGTTATTACCAACACTTTCACATATGTCAGTGTGCATTATTCTCACTGTTCTATGGAAAATATACAACAAACAGAAGCAGATGTTGCCCATGACTTCCTCAAGGGCATGTGGTTGGTCAGCAGGCATGGTATTGCTGCTCAGACATGGTCAGAGCCTGTGTTATTCAGCTTTCCGATACTCTGAGAAAGTCCTGGCTTATCAGGAGGAAAAGCTTATTTTGATTCATGACCTCAGGGATTTAAGTTCAGAGTTACCTCCATTGCCCCTGGGCCTGTGGCAAGGCAGAGTACCAAGGTGGGAGGTATGTGTCGGAGAAGCTGTTCATCTCATGGTGCCTAGGAATAAGGAGAGAAAGGGGGCTGTGGTCCTAATGCCTCCTTTAAGAGCACAGCCACAATCACTTAACTTCCTCTCACTAGGCTGTACCTCCTAGAGGTCCCACCATCTCCCCGTGTCATTGGCGAGCATCCAGACTTTTTACACAGGGGTCTTTGGACAGCATTTATTCAGAACACAACATCTGGTATCGAGCTCCAAGTCAGTCTTGAGTTTTGACAGAGAAGATCCTTTTCGGTGAACACCTGATGGAGATGAACAGCTCGCCTTCTTCAGGACTTTTCTAGGCTTGAGCTAAGTTACTCTGTTGAGTGTTTCAGAGAGCGCTCAGCTATGCCTTAGTGTGTGAACTCCAGTGCAGGAGTTCAGTTTGGTGAAGGCAGGCATATCTTTTTTTGTTTGTTTTTGTTTTTGTTGTTTTTTTCGAGACAGGGTTTCTCTGTGTAGCCCTGGCTGTACTGGTACTTACTCTGTAGACCAGGCTGGCCTCGAACTCAGAAATCCGCCTGCCTCTGCCTCCCAAGTGCTGGGATTAAAGGCATGCACCACCACCACCCAGCAGGCAGGCATATCTTAAGGGGTCTTCTTAACCACCACATTCTCAAGCAAACCATTAATGTTTAATTTGGTGATTTTATTCTATTTTGTTTAAATTTGTTTATTTTGGGGTATGTGTCTGTGTGTTATGTGTATGTGCATGTATATGTAAATTTGTATGTATGCATGTGTATAAATGTGCATGAAGAGGCTGGAGGACAATCTTTGGGGTCTCTTTCTCTGCTTTTCCAACACTGGAATTATAAGTGCACACTACTATACTCAACTTTCTGAAATAATTTTATTTATCTATTTATTTATTTACTTATTTTAAGGAGAGGCACATTGCATGTCTACCGTGTATATGTAGAGGTTAGAGGGCAGCTTGTAAGAGTTTGTTCTCTTTTTTTACCACGTGGGTTTCAAACATCAGACTCAGGTTTTCAGGTTCTACAGCAAGCATTTTTTAACCTGCTGAACAAGCTTGTCACCAGCACTCCCATCCTACCCCACCCCAACCCCTATTTTTTCCTTGAGACAGTGTCTTTTACTATGTAGGTCTGGCTGTTGTGGAACTCAATTATGCAGATCAGGGCTTAAAGACGTGTGTCACTACTTCTGACTACTACCTCTATCTTTTAATGATCTGTTCTAAAGAGAGAACTTAGGCTCTCGTTGTCTAACAAGCATTTTATTAAATGAACTATCTCTGAGATTCCCATCCTAAGTCTAGAAACCATTGCACATTTCTGGGATGATTTAAAAATTACCTCTTGAAACACGATGACATAGATTAAGGAATTCACTGTTACTATTGTAACCAGAGACCACATTGACTACAATTCGATTGTTTCACTGGCAATGTCTTTTGAATTAGTGTTGCCTTTTAACTTGGATTTGAGTGGTCTGAGGTTGGCACACAGGCCTGTGCAGGCTTTCTCACAGGCATTCCACCTTCTAGAGTCTGCTAACTAGCCCTGCTTATCATAAGAGTACACAGATGCCTGTGAATGCAGCTGGTGAAGCTGTTGAAAGACTAAAGGGGACCAGCCAAGATTCCTACCTATTCTCCACAGAGATGATCCATGAACTCTGGTTGTCTCTGATGAACATGAGCCCAAACAACAGTGCTTGCGAGCATTGGCTTACAGAACACTGGCAGAGACATGGTGATCATTTCTTTAAATAAATCAGCTAGTAATAGTCTCTTTCTTCTACATTTAAAACAAAAGATAAGATAAAACTACTTTAAATGGCCCACTCTGGTCTATCTTCTGATATGCATCTACTTTAATAACATATAACTTGTGT
This sequence comes from Montemys delectorum, assembly GCA_019843815.1. NCBI lineage: Eukaryota > Metazoa > Chordata > Mammalia > Rodentia > Muridae > Montemys > Montemys delectorum. The sequence goes on along the minus strand of JADRCD010196656.1, from coordinate 28,946 downwards.
TTCATGTTTTAAATTTTAACCTAAGTGCTACAGTGCCATGAATAGATACTATGGCTGGAAGAAAGAGTTTCAGTTATTCTGGAAACATTTATTACTATATGTTGCTGTTTGGAATGAGAATCTTAGAACCTACTTTATAATTATGTACCTTAATTTTTGCCTTTAAAATCCAACTTCACCATTCTTAAAGGCTCTTTTCAGTTACTATATAATTTACATATTAAATGTGTGTTTCAAATGTCACTTCCAAAGCATTCTTATACCTCCTAGATTCTCAACTAGTACTGCCCATTAAAATCAGTCCATGTGCAGTTTCTCTACATTTCACAAGGTTAGCTTTCTACAGAGAAGCTCATGTAAGGCATTCAAACAGTTGTTCTTCCGTATCAAAGTAACACAAAGTTGGAAAAATTAAGATAAAGTCTTGTCCACATTTGATTTCATCTTTACTGCACCAAAAGCAAGAGGGCTGAATAAGACATTGTAACAGGAAATGGTAGCAGGGAATGGAAGCACCCAATCATGAAGTTATGGTTAATAATACATCCAAAAGATTAGGAGAGAGAGAAGGGGAGAGGGAAGAGAGGGAGAGGGAGAGGGAGAGAGAGGGACAGAGAGACAGAAAGAGACAGACAGAGACAGAGAGAGACATAGAGAGGGGGGAGGGAGAGAGAGGGAGAGAAAGGGACAGAGAGAGACAGAGACAGAGAGAGACAGACAGAGACAGAGAGAGATAGAGAGGGGGAGGGAAAGAGAGAGGGAGAAGAATGTTTGTGAAGGCCAGAAGCTAGTGACCCCAGGGTTTCCCGGATTACCTTCTACCTTATTTTTCATGAAGGACCTCTCACTAACCTAAATCTCACTGCTTCAGTTGGCCAGTGTGCACCAAGGATCTCCTGTCTCTCTTTCCTATGTCTGGCCTTTACTTGGTTGCTGGAGATCTGAACTCAGGTCCTCGGGTTTGTGTGACAGACATTTTTACTGAGACATCTCTGCAGCCTTGGACTTGGATTCTTAGAGGTGAAAATTCTTCACAGATCAGGCTCTCTGCTCCAAATTCCATAGTTCTGCAAATGAGTCACAAATGAGGGAGGACTTAATTTAGCTTATAGTTTGGGGGATTATAATTTATGGTCAGGCAACTTTATTGCTTTGGGGATCATGTGGGTGAGGGCGACATATCATAGCAAGGAGCCTGTAGTGGAATGAAGGTTATCTTATGCAGTCTGGAAACAGAGAGACAGAGGAAAGGGCTGACATCCCTCAATCCCTTTGAGGATATATTCCCAGTGACCTAAGACACATCACTAAGCCTTGGCTCTTAAATTTTCTACTGCCTCCCAGAAGCATCGAGTTGAAGACCAAACCTCTAAAACATGGTCTGTGAGGAACACTCTACATCTAAACTATAGCAACAAGTCAATTTAAGGAAGATGTTGATGTAAGATGACTTTTTCTTTTTGATACATAAAGTCCTTGGTTTTGGGGGTATGACTCAGGAGGTGAAAGTACTTCTGGGCAAGTGTGAACACCTCAGTTCAAATTCCCAGCACTCCCATAAAAAGCTAAGTGTGGCCGCACATAAGTGTTGCATGAGGTGGAGAAAGGAGCATTGCTGGGGCTGCTGACCACTAGCCTAGCTCCAAGTTCATTGAAAGACCTGTGTCAAAGGAATCAGGTGGAAATAACAGGACAGCCAACATCCCCTGACCTCCATGTACATACAGGTGTGCACACCCACATGTATAACACACACACACACACACACACACACACACCCTCTATAGTATAACCAAATGTTAGGATTTAGTAATTATTGTTTTAGAGGAACAGAGATACATTTTGAAATGATTGGTGTAGAGTTGAAGGCTCGATGAGTTTACCAGGAGGAGTGAGAATAAATGTACTCACCATTCATAGATGCCAAGAAGACTAGTCAAGGAGAGGACTGTCAGGGCATTATAATGGCCAGTGTAGAGAGATGATGGGTATCACAAGCAGGAGGCGTGCCACAGCAGCCGTGGTGAATAGGTCTAAGCATGTTCTACGAGAATGGCTACACTGCTTTAACAGCTGTATAAATGGAGGTTAAACTTTCTAGATTTTGTTTTGAAAGGTCCTATATCAGAGTTGCTCATTTAGAAAGAAATCCCTATGAGCCGTACAGGATAATTTATATATCTCAGAAGATCAACTCAGCTCTTTCTATAAAAATAGAGATTCTGCCTGGAAATATGCACTTCCTCTATGGGAACTAGAATTTGTAGTGATAACATGGAATGCAAAGGGGCAAGCTAAGAGAAGAAGTGGGCTAGGGCTAGGACAGAGTCCTGACTAACCCGGAGCAGCAGCCCTGGTCAGTACCTGTGAGCTTCCAAGAGCCCTAAGCACTGGGTGACTATCCATGGCTGTCAGAGCAGACATGGAGGGCTTGTGTCAAAGTAAATGTAGTTTTTGGTGTTGGATAGTTCCTTCTGTTTTGTTAATAGGTGAGTCATTTCTTCCCTCTCACACAGTCAAGATGACAAGGGAGAGTTCACTATGGGGCAAACCTGCAAAGTTAAGCCCTGGTATATAAACACCAGCTCTTGTATACTCTAAAATTAATTCAAAAAAGCATTGCAAAAAAGAGTAAAACCACATGTAATTCTCAAAGGCCAAGTTTTAAAAGTGGAATTTTCATTAAGAAATACTACTCATGAACAAACATAAATTTTCTTCATTATATGTATGTGTGTATGTGTGTGTGTCTGTGTGTTTGTGTGTATGAGAGTGTATGTGTGTGAGCATGCGTGGGTATGTATGTGTGTATGAGTGTATTAGTGTATGTGTGTGAATGAGTGTGTCTCCATGGGTGCCTGTATGTGTCTATATGTGTCCCTTGTGTGTGTCTTTCTCTGTATGTGTGTTCGAGTGTGTGTGTATGTATGTGTGTGTGTGTGTGTAGGTCAGAGGACAACTCTTAGGAGTTCATTCTGTCCTTTATTAAATAAAAACATAATGAGATTTAAATGGAAAGCAATGTCATTAAAACCAATTATCCATTTTATGTAATAAACCAACCTTGATTATTTAATCATTTGAAAAAATATAGATTTTAGGATTTGGGGTAGAGGTTTTTTTTGTTGTTTGTTTGTTTGGCAGCTGGAACCCTCATTTCTATAATGTTAATTTTCATAAGTCTTTATTTGTTTTTCATTTTTTTAACTAAAAAGGGAAACTAAATTTGACTTTGACATTAATTGTTATAATATTGTTAGTAGAGAAAAAATTTCAGGTGATACATACTAAAAGTAGAATTCCTAAAATGATAAAGTTCTTGTCATGTTTATGGCATCTACCCTGGAGCCTGAACATGCTCCTTTTACATCACACTATGAGTCTATTAGATATAACAACTTCATTCCAAGACCATTGATTTTGTGGAGTGAACAAAGAATGAACAACAGCAAAGTAATTATACAAAAAGCACTTTCCATGTTCGGTTTTGATGGATATTGACACAGCGAGTCACATATTTGCATACATCTGCTCCACCAAAAATGAGATCAATTTGAGAGGCATATCAGTATAGAACTGAATCAAATCAAAATGAAGAATTTCATTAGTGATTGTTAAATGACAAACTAAACCAATCTCATTACATGTGAAATTAAAGTATATTTAGACTACCACCTCAATTTTAATATGCAAAAATAATGAGATGGAATCGGGATAGCTGGAAAACAATTCCTTGTATGTTTTGAAGCAGTTTCTCACCTCACAGTTTGGATTCCCATTCTATCATTTGATGAATTGTCTCTGGTTGTGAATGTGAAGTATGCAAGGCTTCAGTCACTTGGAAAGAACACACGTATATGCCCCCCGTGTTGTCTTGAGCAGCATTTGCTCACAACATGTGCTTCAGGTGGCTGTGTTTGTGCACTTCTGCAGGGCAATGTTCACAAAGGAGAGAAAGTTGTTAAGCAGTTAGGAAGGCACAGCTGCATGTGGTAAACACGGATGGAGCATGGTTTTATATGAGCCTTCTAACTGGAAACAGAATTGAATTCTGTTCTTGGGCTCCCCATAGTTGAACTTTCCATCTGAGACTGTGGTGTGCTGCAGAGGCCAGCTGTCACCTCGTTGTAAACATTAATTTACTGCTGCTCTCGGCAGAGTGGAAGAAGAGCGAATCTGCCTTCATACGTCTTTTCTTCTCCTCTGGAGAGTTCCGTTTGGAGACTTCCACTGCCAAAGAAGGAAGGTAGCACTCAGAGTTTTCAAGCACTGCACAGGCAAAGGCTGAGTCCCAGAGTTCTCTTTAGATACCACGGGCATTGCTAAATTAGATCTCAAGTGTCCCCACTCCAAGCACATGTGTGAAGAGCAAGGTCCCCAAGGTGGCACAGTTGGGAGGTGGTGTGATCTCCAGTTGGAAATTCTAGTTCATTGAGAGAACAGCATTGAGGCATTATGGGATACTGGTCGTTTCCTTTCTTCCTTCTTCCATATAGCCTTTTGTTTATGAGTGTGTCACCAGGCAGCTCAGAGCAATGGGTCCAATTATAAGCACAGCTATTCCTTTTCTCTTTGTAAGCTGATTACCTCAGGAATTGGTTATCCTGATTATCTCAGGAGTGCTTTATTGTTTCAGAGCTTTAGTATGTGCTCATTCATGGTGTCGGGATTTCATCTAATCTCTCGGCCGTTCTGTAATTTTATAAAACAGAAGGGACAGTAGAGTTGCACACATGATGTTTTCCTCAAGGCAGGTCTTTCATTTATACCAATGTAAAACCTACTAACACAGTCACAAATCTAGTTTTCTTAATCTTTTGTTTTTTTTTTTTTTCAAGACAAGGTCTCTCTGTGTAGCCCTGGCTGTCCTGGAACTCACTGTGTAGACCAGATTGGCCTTGAACTCACAGACATAGAGATCTGCCTGCCGCAGAGCTTCTCCACAGAGGATTCTAAGCAGAGCATAGATTAAGGCTTACATGCACACTACAGGAATGCTGAGTTTGTGTACTCCAGTCACATTTAGAGATAGGGACACTTGGGAAAGTTCATTAACTGAGTCTACAGCAGAATTCTGGTTGATGGCACTGATGCAGTGAGAGCCTGCTCTTAAGCCCAAGTGGAGATCTTGCCTCCCGAGAAGCGGGCATGAGCTACAGATGTTAAGAAAATAAGTACAGACTGTTTCCTTCATAAGCTACAGAGTCACTCTTAACTAGGAGCCCCTCCACTGGGAAGTCCTTTGAAAGTCCATGGCAAAGCACCCAGGGAATGCTTCATTGTTTCAGAGCTTTAGCATGTGCTCATTCATGGTGTCCGGCTTTCATCTAATCTCTCGGCCGTTCTGTGATTTTATAAAACAGAAGGGACAGTAGAATTACACACATGATGTTTTCCTCAAGGTAGGTCTTTCTACATTGACTAGGCTGGGTTAGTCCTAAACTGTTGGGCAAAAGTGATCCTGCTTCATTCTTGTAGATAACTGGGACAGTGGACATAGTACTTCCATGCCTGGCTGTGAAGGAAAATATAAAGACATTTATTTCATGCCTATTTAGTGTTAGCCTAGGTAATGTATACAGAAGTTTCATCAGCTGTTTTAAAGGAAATAGCTACTGTTTGCTCTTGCCTTCTGGAAAGAATATTTGATAATTGTAGTGAACTGAACAGTGGCAGTGACCATGACTAATTGAAACCTCTTCTTTCTCACCAAAAGCACTCATGAAATGTCTCTCTGCGCTAATGTGCTAAAGGAGTAACATGTTGAAGAAGTGTGTTCAGTGCAGAAATGTGAATAACAAATGGACATGTGCAGCTCATGTTCTGATTTTCATTAGAAATAAGACATTTGTCGAGAAGGTGGCCAAATGGTGAATTATTTTGAAAAACCACAGTAGAAACAGAGTTCCAGATGTTAGTGGTGACACAAATATTTGTAGTCTAAGAAGACTATTGCTTTTATGAAGGTACAGATTGGCAATTTTCTCTACATGAAAGTACTTTGGGGCACATTTATAAGGAGAATCCAAGTTAAAAAGCTTGTTTCATTGTAACTGTATTGGTGAAGTCAGACAGTACGTATAGACTTACTTTTTACATACAAGGATTCCTGCACCAGTAGCTTCAACCACCTGAACATTTTGGGGACAATTTTTGTCAGCTTTGAACCTGTACAGTTATTGTCATTATTTCCCAAGTGGTGGAGTATAACAACCACTCATCCACACAGCATCACATGGCACCAGGCAGCATCAGGAAGCTATAGATAATTGGAAGCATGTGGAACATGTGCAGTTTCCATGTAAGGGCTACACCATTTGATGCAAGAAACTTGAACATCTGTGGATTTTAATGTCAGTAGAGATCCGGGGACCAGTCTCCTTCAGATACCCTGATGACTGTATTCCTAGTTCTCTGGAACTCACTCTTGCGTGGTTGCACCAGTTTTAATGTTGATTTTCTGGGAGAGCCAAATCTGAAAGTCTGTAGACCGTGAAATTACTGGAAAGTTCTAAGCATGATATACCCACCATTGTCCTCTTCTGGCTTCTGCTGGGAGTCCTGGCCATTGTCAGGGTCTGGAAACTCTGAGACTTTATTAGTGTTATTCCCAGTGTTGGGTCCTTGAATGTGACTCCTGCTGAGGCCAACAGACAGACAGACAGACAGACAGACAGACCAGCACAGTGTTGTCAGCCATTTTCCCATTCTTGTTGCCCTTCCTGTGACTTCATGTATGTAAGAGATTAGCTGGTGAGATCTTTAAAAATGGGAGCAGCATTAAAAATGACTCATAAGGCCATCACGAATAGTTGTGTAATTTATTCATACTAGTTTATTATATGGATTTTCTAGCTCCATGTTCTAAAATTTTAATGTGCATAGAAGTTATCTGAGGGCTGGTTGGAATGCAGGTTCTAGGTGGTGGGGGCTAGGATTCTGCTTGCTTCGTTTCTTTGTTTCTTCTCCCTCCCTCCCTCCCTCCCTCCCTCCCTCCCTCCCTCCCTCCCTCCCTCCATCCCTCCCTCCATCCCTTCTTCCCTCCCTTGTGCTGGTGACAGAACTCAGAAACATGCACGCCAATCACCTATGTACCTTTGGGCTGCTCTCCTAGCCCTTGTTTGCATTTCCAGTAGGGTTTCAGGTAATGCTGTTGTTGCCAGTACACAGACCCATATTGAGTAGAAGGTTGCAGACAGCTAAAGGATTAATGTATTTAGAACCAATTAGGTTTTAAACTGTTTATTTATTTACTCAGTGCTATGTGTAGGCTATGGAATGTGTATGGTCTGTGATTCTGTTCTCTCCTACTATGTGGATTCCAGATATTCAATTCAAGTCTCTAGGCTTTATCAGCAGAGCCACTTACCACACTCCCAACCCTAGCCATTAGCTTTTATCTAGGCTTCATATTACATATTCCAAGTTTAGTAACATTTTGAAGAGCTTTGTAACTTCCCACTGCTTTAAAATTGTAGCCTTCCAAAAGCCATTCTGCTTTGTAGTATCATAGTATTTTCTACTTGTAGGGAACATGCAGAAGGCAAGCCATTAAGAAGTTAAGTATTTTGCCCAGTTAGTCTACGTTTAGATCTCTGAGGTCCCTACCATCCACAGGATGATACATCCCCTCCACTAGAAGACACTGCGTTTCTACCCAGGCTTTATCAGCATATGCCACCACAGAGAGCTGGTCTGGGGAATGGGGGTTGATAGAACAAATGCTTTGGGTAGGAGACAGGAGGTAGAAGGATAAAATTGAGTCTAAAATAAAATGCACGCTGAGAACACTAAGTGAAATGAACGCTCTTAAAACTGTCCGCAGTGGAAGAAATCAAAAGCTTTATTGGGTGATGAAAAAGCACTGTAAACTTCATGTGCAAATCTTCCAAGATTCAGTCTTGTGTAGTACAAGAAGAATTTTACATGTAAGACGCGGTTTAACCAAACACATGCAAAGCAGCGAGGATTCCCTTTAAACTTGGTTTCTCATACACTGGCCCACGTTCACAATTTCTTAAAAGTGGC